>JAMLFY010000014.1:8457741-8622741 GCA_030441495.1 Dalbergia oliveri | reverse complement strand
ACTTTCCCTAAATATCTTTTATATTCTGCTTTGTGTTTATCATCAACATTTTTCCAAGAAAACATCTTTTAATTAGTTTCTTTCTTTATTTTAGTTTAGAAAGTTACTTTCTGGTACTCACTGACTATATTTTCGTTGCACTTCAAGTTTATACTTAATAGTGTTTGTTTCAAAGTTTTCAAAACTGAAAAGGAAAGAAAAGTGAAAACATGATTCAACCCCCATTCTCATGCACATACATTTCAACCTACAATCGTGAAAATAATACTTGTTTTAATGACATGTATGCTAACGAGAATGGTCCTATTGAGTGCTTAAGAAATTCAAGTAAAAGGTTAGTCTTTCTACAAAATATTTTCATATAATTAGTTTATTGTCACTCAAAACTTTAAGCGATAATACTTTCTGAAGGGTTCTGAAGCTAACACTAGTAATTTTTAATAATATTATATAACTATAAAGATACTATAATAGTCATTAAATAGTGAAATAAAAATACATGATCCATTTATTTATCCATGAGTTAATAAATATGATACATCATTATGACAACTAAGTTCGAGCAAGATTTTTTATTCTAATATTTATTTTTTTGGATATAGTATGGCTTATTTTATTATGTTATATATTTTAATGGATTTAATTTAAATGTAGCATATTTTTTTACATTGTTTTCGATTAGAGTTTAATTGGATGCATTTATATGTAAAATATCTTTACACTATCAGCCAATAAATAAATGGCAAGTCATCTATCATGGATAGCTTTTTAAAATTTGAATTAAAGTTAACTATAAAATAGCTTATGTGATAACTTTCTATTGGATGATAGTGTAAAGATCTTTGCATTGTTAATATATATCAATTAAACTATATGGATTAAATTGTTTCACTTGTATAACTTTTAAAATAGTGAGATAAAACTCAATTTTATTTTACTATAGCAATATAAGATTAAATAATTACACACAAAAAGTTTTATACTTTTAATATATCTAAATTAATTTTCTTTTCTTTTCTAAAAATTAGATGCGGGCAAATGCGATGCGTTATAACTATATCTATACAAGAGTTACCGAATCCTCATGATCACTAGTAACCTGCATTAAAACACGCCTTATGTCAACGAGGTAAACTTTAAAAAATTAGGTTTTTATTTTGCTATCCCAAAAATAATAGTATCCTTTTTAAATTCAAGAATTGTCATTTAATTATAAATATTTAAAATATTAATAAATTAATTTAGTGTGATGTGATAAATTTTTATTCACAAATTATCTATAAGGTATCAATATCCATAAATTTTATAGGGCATCAAAGAAATTCTAAAAAATTATGTTAACCGGAAAACTAAAAATTATAAATGCAGTCCATCCAAAGTTGTGCTAAGTCTCTGACTAAGTTTCTAAAAAACCCTCACATCATTGCTTTAAATAATTAGTATTTAGGAATGTAGAGATTTCATGAAACTTTTGAACTCAATATAAAATGATTATAAAATGTTAATATGTCATTTGTGTCTTAATCAACAAATAAAAATGTCATTTGTGTCAAAGTCACATTGACTTCCTTTACAAAAATTGCAGATTCAATCCGCAGGGGAAGATATTATTCCATCCAGCCATGCGCCGAACCAGTCCAACACGCATGTGTAGATTATTGCTATTTTTAACTTCATCATACCCCGCACGCAAAAAGAATCAGTTAACTCTCCCTCCAGATCACAACAAAAGAATTTTCCCTCTCCCACTCCCTTTCAGTTCGCTTGTTTTCAAAGCATAATTGGCGATGTACACTGTAACCCTAGAACCCATTGCAATGCCCGAACAACAACAACAACAACCCCCTTCTTCTTCTTCTTCTTCTTCTTCTTCCACATCCACCAAACTTCCAAAGAAACTCACCCTCGTCCCTCTGATATTCCTCATCTACTTCGAGGTAGCCGGTGGTCCCTACGGCGAAGAGCCCGCGGTCCAAGCCGCGGGCCCACTCCTCGCCCTCGTAGGCTTCCTCGTCTTCCCCTTCATCTGGAGCGTCCCGGAAGCCCTCATAACCGCCGAACTAACCACCGCGTTTCCCGGAAACGGCGGTTTTGTCGTGTGGGCCGAACGGGCCTTCGGGCCCTTCGTGGGCTCCCTCATGGGCACTTGGAAATTCCTCAGTGGCGTCATCAACATCGCTTCCTTCCCAGTCCTCTGCATCGACTACGTCAAGAAGCTCTTCCCAGTGTTCGACTCCGGCTGGCCCCGCCACGTGGCAATACTCGCTTCCACCCTCGCTCTCTCCTTCCTCAACTACACAGGTTTAACAGTAGTCGGATACGCCGCCGTTTTGCTCGCTCTCGTTTCGCTTTTCCCCTTCGTCTTGATGTCTCTTATTGCCATCCCCAGGATTCGTCCTCGTAGGTGGCTCGGTTTGGGACAGAAGGGTGTTTCCAAAGACTGGAACTTATTCTTCAACACGCTGTTTTGGAACCTGAATTTCTGGGACAATGTTAGCACTTTGGCAGGGGAAGTTGATAAGCCTCAGAAAACTTTCCCTTTGGCTCTTCTTGTTGCGGTTATTTTCACTTGCGTGTCTTATTTGGTCCCCTTGTTTGCTGTCACTGGATCTGTTGATGTTGACCAGAGTAAGTGGGAGACCGGGTTCCACGCTCAGGCCGCTGAAATTATTGCTGGCAAGTGGCTCAAGATTTGGATTGAGGTTGGTGCAGTGTTGTCGGCAATTGGGCTCTTCGAGGCCCAATTGAGCAGCAGCGCTTACCAAGTTTTAGGCATGGCAGAGATTGGGATCTTGCCTAGGTTCTTCGGGTTAGATCTAAGTGGTTCAGCACTCCTTGGTTGGGGATTTTGGTGTCTACTTTGATAGCGGTTGCGGTTTCTTATATGGACTTAACGGATATAATTTCATCTGCGAATTTCTTGTACAGTTTGGGGATGCTGTTGGAGTTTGCTTCGTTTCTTTGGTTGAGGTGGAAGTCGCCTAACATAAAGAGGTCTTATAGGGTTCCAATGAAGCTGCCGTTGCTTGTGGTGATGTGTTTGGTGCCGTCTGGGTTTCTGGTGTTCATAATGGCTATAGCCACCAAGACTGTTTATTTGGTGAGTGGTGTCATGACTGTTGCTGGGGTTGGTTTTTTCTTCTTGATAAAGCTCTGCAGGGCAAAAAATTGGGTTGAGTTCAGCGCTGGTCAGGCTGAAGAAAAAATAGCTCAGAAATGGCTGGTTTATGATCTTTTTTTTTTTATCCCAATTTAGAATCTCCCCTTGCCTTGTATGGTATGGCAGCTGTAATATTAAAAGAACTAAACTCACACACATATGAAGAGAGAGAGAGAGGAGTCAACCAGAATTCATCAATTAATATATTTCTCTATTGAAAAACGTAGTTTACAATGAGTGCCTTTTGTAAGCAATGAATACACTATAAATAAATGCATCCATGTTGTCAAAACAAATTGCATCCATTAATGGAATCTTGTTGCTTTGTTAGCTAACATGAAGTTGATGTTGTAGCAAACAACGTTCCACCTCAATAAGGGGAACTTTTTAACATAACAATTCATGAAGTTGTAAGAAAAGGTTGGTTTAGTTTCTAACATTCTCTTCCTTAAATCAAGCTTGTACAATCAATCATTCTAAGCATTTTTTTCAACTTGTAAAATGATTTGATTTTCAACAAATTTGTAAAAATATCTGTCACTTGTTCTTCAATATGACAATAATCAATCAACACTTCCTTTTCATCTATCAATTCTTGAATGTTGTGAAACTGTATGTCTATGTTCTTGGATTTTCCATGAAATCCTGGATTTTTGTTAAGTGCAATAGTAGACTTATCATCACATAATATTGTTGTTGGTGTGCTTTGTTTTTTATGCAATATTTCCAAAATTCTTCTTGGCCATATTGCTTGTGTAGCACAACTAGTTGTTATTATGTATTCTGCTTGAGCCGTAGAAAATGCAACGATTGGTTGTTTATTTGATAACCATGATACTGCACTTGATCCAAGATTAAATGCATATCATGAAGTGCTTTTTCTTGTCTGTATGTCTCTAGCCCAATTATTGTCTGTGTATCCAACATATTTTATGTCCTTAGTATTTTCATAAAAAATTCTATCATTCAAAATACTTTTAATATATCATAGAATTCTATTTTATGCTTGCAAATGACAACGACGTGGTTTCTCCATGAAACAACTAACAAATCCAACTCCAAAACTGTATTTAGCCTAGTCACTTTTAAGTATCTTAGGCTTCCAATTAAGCTCTTGTAATGGGTAGGATCCACAGCTCTTCCTTCATCTCCCCTTATTAATTTTAGCTTCTCTTCAACTGGTGTAGAGGGCTTTGAATTCTCCATCTAAAATTTTTTCAAAACATCATTAGCATGTTTCTTTTGAGAAATGAAAATGTCATGATCCCGTTGAACAGCTTTAGTGTCAAGAAAATAAGACATTAAACCCAGGTTTGTCATTTCAAAATATTTCATCATGGTCTCCCTGAACTCAACAATCATCTTCAAATTATTTTCGTGAAGATCAAATCATCATCAACATAAAGACACACCATGAGAATATCACCAAAGTCAATAGATTTAATATACAAAGTATGTTCAAAAGGGCATCTCTTAAAACCATTCTTAATGAAATAAAAATCAATCTTTTTGTAAAATACTCTTGGTGTTGTTTTAAGCCATACAATGCCTTCTTCAATCTGTAGACTTTGTCTTTCTTTCCTTTTATCACATAGCGTGCAGGTTGCTCAACATATATTTCTTCTTCTAAAGTACCATTCCAAAAGCTGACTTCATATCCATTTAATATATCTTCCATTTATTTGAGCAGAGAGTGAGAAAATTATACGAATTGTATCTAATCTAGTAACTGGAGCAAATACTTCAAAGTAATCAATACCCAATTTTTGCTTATAACCTTTTGCTACTAATCTTGCTTTAAAACGATCAATCTCACATTGGGCTTATACTTTGTTTTATAAACCTATTTGACTCCAATGGACTTCTTATTTCAGGCAACTCAATTAGTTCCCACATATCATTCTTTTCAATGACATGAATTTTCTCATCCATAGCATTCCTTCAATTCTCATCATTGTAGGCTTCTTCAAAAAACATGGCTCACATCCTACAAATAAAGCAAAATTAAAAACTCTTCATCAAATAAATCATAGTCATTGCTTACAACATAATCTTCCAATCTGGCTGGTAGTCGATGATTTCTTTTAGGTCTCTATAGTTTTGGTTGAGGTGATGTGCCTGCCTGTGTATTTTTCTTCTTCTTCTTCTTCTTCTTATTCTTCTTCTTCTTCATAATTATCTTGTGTTACCATTGACTCCTTTTGCTCTTTGACTAGTCCCATATTCCTTCTTCATCGAACGTCACATCTTTGTTGATAATCACCTTCTTTGTCTCTGGATTATATAGCTTATATGCCTTTGAATTTGTACTATAACCAATGAAAATGCATTTTTTGCCTTTATCATCCAATTTCTTTCTCAATTGGTTTGGCACATTGGCATATGCAATACACCAAAAAACTCTTAGATGACGAATTGATGGTTTTCTTCCGCTCTAAGCTTTCTCAGGTGGCTTATCATGAACACTTTTTGTTAGGAACCTATTGAAAATATACATAGCAACAGCACCGCTTTTGCCAAAAATTCTTTAGGCAGTTTTTAAACCTTAACATTCACCTCACCATATCCATAAATGTTTTGTTTTTCCTTTCAACCACTCTATTTTGCTGAGGAGTGTATCCGTTGTCATTTGATGTTGGATTCCATGCTCTTCGAAGATTTGCACAAGCAAGATATTCCTGACCTCTATCTATTCTTAAGGTCTTGATTTTAGAGCCACTTTGCTTTTCTACAAATGCTTTGAACATTTTGAATTCATCACATGCTTCTAACTTTTGGTTCAAAAAATAAGCCCAAGTCTTTCTCCTGAAATCATTAATAAAGGTGATAAAATACCTTGCCATTGTGAGATAGTACATCAATCATGCACAAATCTGAGTGCACAATCTCTAATAAATTTCTTACCCTAGAGGATTTTCTAGATGGAAATAATTCTCTATTCTTCTTTCCCAATTGACAAGTTTCACATATACAATTAGGAATATCAACTCCTGGCAATCCAGAAACAAGTTCTTTCTTTGATAATTTAATTTAGAGAAATGAAAATGACCAAAATGAATATGCTAGAATCAGTTTTCATCTAGTATCTCTAAATTCAAACAAGTAAATTTTTCGTGTTGAATTTTCAATAGGAAAAGCCGATTATGAGTCATCTTTATCTTGGCAATAAATTTTTCATTCCTGTCAAATATTATGCAGTATCCTTGATGGATTTGCATGTTGTAATCTTTTTGGACAATTATCCCATAGTTAGCAAATTATGATGAAGACCAAGAGCATAAAAGACTTAGGAAATATAATTATGAGAGCCATCTTCCAATCTAACCTTTTCCCAAAATAGGAATATGTGTGTTGTTGCCAAATTTTATTGATGAATTAATAGTTTCATCAAGTGAAGAAAATAAATCTTTTTTTCCATACATATGATTCCTGCACCAAGTATTCAAATACCATATATTTTCACCTTCTGCCAAAAAAATTGCTTGCCAAAATAAGCTTTCTGGATTAGAATTCTCATTAATATTTTGGTCCAAACTTTATAGAGCATTTTCTTGATAATTGTTCTGATTCATGGATTTGAATCTACAATCTACTTGTTACTATCCAGGACACAAGATAGACCTAAAATGGAGGACAGGATAAACTCCCTCCTGAGGTATCAGAAAGACCAAGGAATCCCATTTCAAGGTCCATCCTAGGTCTACTCGAGGACCACCAGGGAAAAGACCACTGACGTCCACCCATGGTCCACAAAGGGCAAGGACTACCCAAGGACCACTATGAAAAGGACCACCCAAGGTCTACCAACAGTCCACCAAGGGCCTAGACCACCCAGGTATACTCGTGGTCCACCCAAGGTCCGGTAAAGGCAAATAGCATCAAGATCGAACCTGGTGAAGAGATCCTCCCGGAGGAAGACGAAATAACCCTAGGCAAGGTCGGGAGGAGCGCATAACGAGCATGAGACAAAGTATAGACATATAGGATAAGGTCTAAACAACCTGTCATGGCTCAGAATATACACTGTACAAAAAGGACATGTCAACTCAACCTTAAGGGCAAGTCCAAGGAGTATAAATAGGAGGAGATGAAGTCCTCATAAGGTATGCTATTCATTCTAATATTCCACATATTATTCACTGGAGGTTGTCGCCACCTCCTCAAATTAGAATTAAAATAGTAAAATAAATTTCAAATGTCAAATGCCCTAAAACTTAGTTAGGATGCAACTCGGTCGTCTCTCTAGGAGGCTATGTCACTTAGTTAGAAATTGGGGGTTTTGTCACTTAGTTAGAAATTAGGGGTTTTGATAATTAAATTGAAACAATTAAAAATATTTGGTAAAAATCAAGAATTAAAGGCACTAGTACAAGGTATTCCAATCCTAGGATTGGAATTACTTATCATAGACCAAATGTTGAACACATTAGTGGCTATTAGTAATCATTTACTAGCAATTATACTAGTGATCAATCGACCTCTAGAATTTGACCAATGCAAATAACTAGTAAACGGGATCCTAATTTATTAGAAATTACATTGATTTAATGTACCAATTGTTATAGCCTAACCGCCAATTGGAAAGTTAATTCTAATGTTCTTCCTCAAATATAAACCGATTGATCAATCAATTTATGCCCAAAGGATTTTCCTAAATAATGATCGCCAATTTAATTATTCCCAAAAAAATTGTAAAAATCACAATAATAATTATAAGAATAGAAACTTCAGAACATTGAGAAAACAAATGCATTCAATAGAGAAAAGGTCTCAAATTTTATCCCAATCCATACGGAAACCCTTACACTAGTTAGGAAAACTACTCCTCCATCTCTGGAGATTACAATAATGAAAATAAAAGAGTACCTAAAGATACTAATAATGATCCTTGCTACAATCTCCAAGAATAAAGCAAATTCACTAATGGAATCCCTAGAGAGAGAAGAGAGAGAAGAGAGAGAGATAGAGAGAGAGAGAGAGAGAGAAAAAAAGAAAGAAAGAGTGTGTCAATCCTAGCTACCAAAACTCATAGTCAAAAATTAGGGTAAAAGTCTTACAATTTTCTTAAATATTGCTCTCTAAAATAACCAAAACAGGGCCTAAAACTTAGAGTTAACAACCAGTAAATCACGTCATCATAAGAGCGCTGAGCACTCACAGAACCTCTAGTTGGTCTCCTAATGACTTTGTTCAGACATGAGTGCTCATTTCAACATTGTGGCACTCAACAGAGAGTGGTTCCTTTGCTCCTTTTTTGTAACCTTAGCTCCAAATTCCCTCCAAAGAGTTTGCAGCCTTGTACTTGACTTTGCACTCAATCCAAAACTCCTATATACAAAACTATACTCAACAAACTGGTTAAATGAAACAAGATCTAATCCAATAATTATTTCAAAATTAGTGCAATAGTCAATGATCTTATAAAATATGCACAATGAGGACCAAATTAAAATATTAATTATTTACATCAATAACACAGTCAAATCTATGTAAAAAGCTAAGATTTAAATGCAATACAAGTGGCATGAATGTCTCTTATCACTCACCCCTAAGACTTACTTGGGCGTTGGAGTCCCTTCAGGTACCCACCCTTAGTGCTCTAATCATCACCGTAAGGAGGAAGAACGCCAAGGGAACCATTGTTCATACACTAGAGCATGGAGGAGGAAGATTAGCACATTCGTGCTCCCCACACTAGGTATAGTCATTACCATATCACAACACTACCATTTTATGTCCAAACTGTCCACAGTGAAAAGTTAAAGTTTGTTCTTTCCTAGTAATAAGTACCTCCTCCTCTCCCTTGGCTAGGCGTTCCAAAATTATTAGCACCTCTTCCTTGACTAGTTGGCTTCAACTGATTGCCACGTCTTCTTCCTCTAAAATTTCCTCCGCCTCTACCCTAAAGTTTGCTCTCCTTCCATTATTGTAGCCATGATTGCTTCCATCTTGGTTTGTCCCTGCAAATTTATTTAGATTCACTTGGCTTTTTAAGGCCTCTTCATTTTCCATTTCTGTCTTTTCTAGAATTCTATTCACATTGCTTTCTATGCTTCCTTCCAACTTTGTAATCGTCATCATGTTTGTATCATGTGATTCTATTATTGTAGTCACCACATGATCAAATTTTATTGACATAGTGTGAAGGATTTTTTCAACCACCTTATTATCTAAATACTCTTTGTATAGCCTTATTTTATTTACAAGGTCTGTAACACAAGAAAAATATTGCTCCACTATTTCTGAGTTGGTCATTTCCATCCTTTCATATTCTCTTTGTAGAGATTGTAATTTGAATTTTTGCACCTTCTCCACTCCTTTGTAAGATAGCTTTAATGTATCCTATGCTTCTTTGGCAATTTTGGCATCAGTAATTTTGCCAAGTCCTGACTAATCCATTCCTTGATGAATTTGAGATAAGCTAATTGATCGTTCTTTTAAGTAGTTTCATCAGCTCCATTTTGTATTCCTAGATCAACAGGACTCCAAATATTGTGAGCCTTTAGATGTGTAATCATCAAAATCTCCTAATAGTTATAATCAAGTTTCCCATTTAATTTGGGACTGACCAAACAATATTGTAATTGTTTGCCAAATTGTCTCAAAAAATATCTCCTCACAAACTAGGCATTGGATCTTATCCAGCTCTAATACCAAATGTAATATTGAAAGAACTAACTCACACACACACACACATACGAAGAGGAAGGAGACAACCAAAATTCATAAATTAATATATTTCTCTCTTGAAAAAATCATTTACAATGAGTGCCTTTTATAAGTGAATACACTATAAATAGATGCATGTTCACTAACAAGAAGTTGCTATAGCAAACAAAGTTCCACCCAAATAAGCGGAACCCTTTTACATAACAACTCATGAACTAGTAACAAAAGGTTGGTTTAGTCTCTAATAGCAGTGTCAAAGTCATTTATTGCTGAGAGTGTATTTGTATAGTGTCATACTCGCTTCTAATTATATTATTTGCCATTTTTCAGAAATTTTTTTTATTATATATCTAAGTCACATTAGTATTTGAAATTTAAAATTTGTCTATTTAGGGTGTGTTTTTTGGGGATTTTGGAGTTCCAAATTCACATATTTCATCTAAAAAAATTAATTTTCATACATTTGAATAATTTTAAAAATAATAATTAGAATCTCAAAAAAGTCAATTTTCAGCTTTTTTAATTAAATATAAAATTTAAATTTTATAATCACTTTTTTCAAAATCTGAAACAAACACACCCTTAGTCTTTGACTTTATAATTGTGAATTACATTAGTTCTTGAAAATATACATCATTAAATCAAATTGGTCTCTAAAAATAATAATTTTAGTTCAAATTAGCCTAATAACTTATTAGCAGTCACCCACTATAGATTATAATATAAAAAATTAATTAGATATTTATGATTAACTTATTTTATTTTTCATGATATGTGTGTGTGTGTGCGCGCTTTTGGTATAAATTGTTTCTGTATGTATCACAATACATGAGATAATGATGATATGAATCTTAATGAGAACGATTTGTTTATGTGATATAGACGATTGATCTTCTTGGTATATAAGAAACAGTGAAATAAATTCTATTAATATGGTTAACACATATCACTATTATTGAAAGCAACACTACAAGAAAAGTGTAGTTTAGTGACTGATTTTGTGACTGAAAACAATCAGTCACTAATATGATAATTTTGTGACCGAATTAGTAACCGAATAGGGCTAGTAATGGGGTGAAAAAATTAGTCGCTACATTGGTCACTAAATAAAAATAGTGACCAATTTAGCGACCGATAATATAGTGTTAAAAATCTATCAAAATCGGTCACTAAATTATTAATTAGTGATCGATTTAATGACCGATAATAATTAATCCGCAAATACCTTTTCATAAGAAAATCAGTCACCAAATTTAAATTATCATTTTGTGACCGATTTCACGACCGATAATAATTAATGGCAAAGTGCCCTTTCCATAAGAAAATCAGTCACTAAATTTAAATTTAGTGACCGATTTAAGAGCGTTAATATTTAGTACTAACATCAATTTTGATACAAAAATAAGTCACAAAATCGGTCACTAAATTATTAATTATTGACCGATTTAGTGACCAATAATAATTAATCCGAAAATACCTTTTCATAAGAAAATCAATCACAAAATCAGTCACTAAATTATCAATTATTGACCGATTTAGGACCGATAATAATTAATGGTAAAATGCCTTTTCATAAGAAAATTAGTCACTAAATCGATCACTAAATTATTATTTTGTGACCGATTTAGCGCGATAATAATTAATGGCAAAGTGCCCTTTCCATAAGAAAATTCAGTCACTATATTTAAATTTAGTGACCGATTTAAGAGGGTAATATTTAGTGCTAACATCAATTTTGATACAAAAATCGGTCCTAAATTATTAATTAGTGACCGATAATAATTAATCCAAAAATACCTTTTTATAAGAAAATCAGTCACAAAATCAGTCACTAAATTATCAATTAGTGATTGATTTAGCGACCGATAATAATCAATGGTAAAATGCCTTTTCATAAGAAAATTAGTCACTAAATCGGTCACTAAATTATCATTTTGTGACCAATTTAGCGACCGATAATATTTAGTGCTAACATCAATTTTGATACAAAAATCAGTCACAAAATCGGTCACTAAATTATTAATTAGAGACCGATTTAGTGACTAAAATTTCTTGTTAAAGCAACCCCTTACCATAATAAATCAGCCACTAAATTAGTCACTAATTGAAAATTTAGTGACTAAATTTTTTGTCACTAATTGTTTAACATGTAAAAGCAAAATCAATTCTCTGGACCATCTTGTTAGGCTGCACATTTTAACTTAATTTTAGCTGAACCAAATAAAGAAAAGAAGAACTAAAGTTTGGCTTTTACCTTTGATGAGGATTTCAGTTGAAACAAATAGGGGCTGAGCCATTCTTCTTCAGTTTCCTTGCTTACTAAAGTCTCCTTGCTCATCTTGCTACTCCGCCAAGCGTCGCGCTCTGCCAAGCTCCACCGCTCTACCAAGCTCCGTGGCTCCGCTATGCTCTCCCAAGCTTTGCACCGCCGCTCCCTGGTCGTGGCTAAGGTTGCTATCCGCGTTGCCGCTCTGCGGTCGGTCGTCCTGACATCAGGCAGCTCACCCTCCTCTTGGCCTCACACTCACGCGCACCACTGAGCTCAAGCTTCAAAGAACCACCAACACCGATGGAAGCTAGCCACCGCATGAGATCCGGTCGAGAAGCGGAATCGAGACCAGCCATAGTGTGAACTCAGATCTATTCTTCTGACCCCGATTTTGGCATCATTTATCTATACTAGTATTCCAATCTCTCACACTTTGTTTTTGTTGCTGTTGTTTTGATTTTGAGATTCAATTTGTGATATTTTTTTTATGTGACTCTTTAAGTAGTTGAATAGCAACTAATTACATTGTTTTCAAATGCTTTCTATAGTCTACATGTACTTTGAAGGGCATTTGCTCATTCTATTTTGTTTGCTATGCTCAATGATTTTCAGTTCATATTATATCTATGATACTCCTGCTTTCAGTTCATTGTTATTTATGCAAGTTAACTGGTTTGTTTGTTTTCCCCATTCTCCTGATTAAGTTGATTTTATATGTTGTAGTAGTGTGTATCCATTGTGAAGGATCTATATTAGGATTTGACATGTAGGAATCAGAGATCATGAATGCATTGTAGTGCTTTTAGTACTTATTATTTGCTTTCTGATTTAAGCCAGGGTGCATCAGAAGATTCAAATTCCTGGTTAAGAGTGTCTTGATACGTGCATATCCCATTGGGATGAAGTTTATGGTAATTACTGAATAGTTTTTGGTTTTCCTTTTTATTGAAAGCTTTAGAGCATAATGTATTTTTGGAAAAAATTGTTGGTAATGTAGTGTGGAGATTTCTCTACTTTCTATAGAATATATCAGGATTGTTTAGCATTTAGAAATGTTCATTTCATTGTTTTTCATTTTAGGTGACTTGTATCTGTGTTTATAGAGTTTTCCTTTTCTTTTTTTTCAAAATTTTTGGCAAATGTGCATTAAAAAGTGTTCTATTTATGACTCATTTGGCTCAAAAATTGATTGGATTCTCATCGTAATGGTCCACTAGATGCAACATTAATAGCTGTTCATCTTTATTTGGTCATGAATAAATTTTGCCGTAGAAGTTAAAGAAAGGTTCCTTGTTACAACCTTTAATTTATTTCTCTACCAAATGAAGGGCTTTGTCTTTAAAGAAATCCTGTGAAATGAGCTAAATGACATTTGTGTTTCAGAATAATGCTCTTTCGATAGCATCTTTAGCTACTCTTTGTTTCGATTTTGTGCCATTGCATCTCTTCATATGCTTGTCTTTGGTGGTTTAATTTATGGCTTTCTGCTTCTCTTTAACTTTCTACATCTGTTAAGCTCCTCTTTTATTTTAGTTTGATGAATTGAGTATCTAATTGTCAATATATTTTATTTATTTCAAGGCAGGCAATGTTAATTTGTGGTTTATAAAAAAAAACCTTGGTTGAGTTAAATTTCATATCATTCTCATAAGGTGAGTGTCTTTGCTCTTTATTCTTCTATTTTATTTTTTGGTTATCATTATCTTCTAGGTTCTTGGAGCTCAATTTTAATTACTTTTAGAATTAATTGCAGTGATCTTTGAAAGACATGATCTTGCTTACATGGAGATGGAGTAAAATCATTAGCTCTGCTATAAGTTTCTTTTTCATGTGTGGATCAAATTGAGCTCATCGAAATAGCATATATTGAAAAATGTACAAATCTTGTGCATATTGTATTCAAATTAATAATTACTATTACTATTATTTTAATTGGATTGGAGTTGACTTTTAATTCTTAGTTTTTTTTTTGTCTTGTATCACTCTATTTGTTATTTGAAAACAAATTTTCAATCTTGTGTAGTTATAATTGTATTGTGTTGTTTAACAATGGTATAGAATATGGATATATGTCAAAATCGTGATTGGATGTATAATAGACTTATGCCAGGTCGAAGGGCTATACTAATGAATTTTTAAAAGGGGTAGATGAATTTGTTTCATTTGCATGCCAACAAGCGCACTTGGCAAATGGAAAAATTAGATGTCCTTATTCTAAGTGTAGAAATTTGAACTACATTGTCCCTGAAGAAGTTAAAGTTCATCTTTATAAAAAAGGATTTATACCTGATTATTGGTATTGGACATGCCATGGAGAATTGTGTGGAACAGCATGTAGCACTCAATCTAGTACTTCCACGATAGAACTAGGTAACAATGACCCATTAAGTAGATTCGAGACCATGGTCTATGATGCAGTTGGTCCAGATATTAGAATCAGTATGATCAAAGGGTTGAGGAGTCACCAAATGTAGATGCTAAAAGATTTTATGATTTGCTATGTGCCGCACAAAAGCCTTTGTGGTCGGGATGTGTTGATCATCCTGAGTTATCATTTGCTGTTAGATTATTAACAATCAAGTTAGAAGGAAATATTTCTCAACGGTCTTTTAATCAGATGGTCTAACTTATGAGAGAGACACATCTTCCTGATAATCTAATCCCCAAAGATTACTATGAAGCTAAAAAAATAGTTTCAAAACTTGGACTTACTACAATTAAGATTGATTGTTGTATTAATGGTTGCATGCTATTCTACACCGAAGAGTGCAAATCATTGAAAGAATGTAACTTTTGCGGTGAGCCACGGTATAATACAAAGAAAGTCGGTAGGGAAAAGTACAAAGAGATACCCAGGAAGAGAATGCACTACTTACCCCTCATTCCTAGGCTAAAAAGATTATATGCTTCTATGAGTTCTGCTCCGCATATGAGATGGCACTATGAAAGTAGACGAGAATCAGGAGTCTTGTGCCACCCATCAGATAGAGAAGCATGGAAGCACTTTGATCTTAGTTTTCCTGATTTTGCAGCTGAACCACGAAATGTTAGATTGGGTTTATGTGCTGATGGTTTTACACCATATAGTTAGTCAGCGACACTATTCTTCTCTGCCAATGATTGTCACCCCTTACAATCTTCCACCAAAATTATGTATGACCACTCCTTATATGTTCTTAACCTTGATAATTCTTGGCCGCATAATCCAAAAGGAAAAATAGATGTATATTTGCAGCCCTTGGCTGATGAGCTAAAATTATTGTGGCATGAAGGTGTTCTTACAGATGACATTTCAAAAAGATAGAATTTTTTCATGAAAGCTGCACTAATGTGGACTATAAATGACTTTTCGGCATACGGATGTTGTCAAGTTGGAGCACGCGGGAAAATTTGCATGTCCATATTGTATGAGTCAATCAAAGGCTTTTACTTTGAAATATGGTGGTAAATGTTCTTGGTTTGATTCACATCGTCAATTTTTACCTTTGGACCATCCATATCGAAGAAATAAGGACGCATTTTTCAAAAACGAGTTGAGAAAACTCAACCTCCTCTTAGAATGTCTGGGGATGATTTGTGGGAAGATGTATCAGATATTTGAAAAGTTCCTGAGGTGGGATATTTTACATGTCCTGGTTTTGGTATTACTCATAATTGGACAAAACAAAGCATATTTTGGGAGCTACCGTATTGGAAAACTAATTTGATAAGGCACAATCTTGATGTGATGCACATTGAGAAGAATGTATTTGATAATGTTTTCAATATGGTGATGGACATCAAAGATAAAACCAAGGACAATGTTAAAGCAAGAATGGATTTGAAAGAGTATTGTCAACGTAGGGAACTAGAATTAGCAATTATCCAATGGCAAGTATGTAAAGCCTAAAGCAAAATTCACCTTGTCTGTGGATCAAAAAAGGGATGTATGCAGATGGGTTAGTGAACTAAAAATGCCTGATGGGTATGCATCTAATTTACGTAGATGTGTGAATTTGAGAGAGTGCAAGCTCTTTGGGATGAAAAGTCATGATTGTCATGTGTTTATGAAGCGTTTCCGCCGATTGCATTTGTTGCACTTCCAAATCAAGTTTGGAAGCCCATAGCTGAGTTGAGTAAGTTTTTTAGGGATTTGTGCCCAACAATATTACGAGTGGATGATTTATTGTTGATGGAGCATAACATTATTATCATAACATGTAAATTAGAGCGAATTTTTCCACCTGGATTCTTCAACTCTATGGAGCATTTACCTATTCATCTTCCGTATGAAGCAAGAGTAGGAGGTCATATTCAATATCAATGGATGTATCCATTTGAGAGGTAAAAGTTTATCATCTAAAGCCTTTACATATGTTAAACATTAAGAATCTTATCAATGCAACTAATAGTTACATTGTATCATATTGTTATAGGTACTTGAATAGATTGAAATGAATAGTTAAAAATAAATCACGCATTGAAGGATCCATATGCGAGGCATATTTGTGCCAAGAGACCTCTCACTTCTGCTCATATTATTTTGAATCACCTGCAAGTCAATGAGAAATAGTGTTGATTGGAATGATGATAGGGGTGCTAATGAGACAACCCAACCAACTCTATCAGTATTTAACCATTCTGGTTGCTAGCTGGAACTTGTAAGAGTCAATATCTAAATGATCAGGAATTAGCCGCTCACATTTACATGTCGTCCTTAATTGTGAAGAAGTTCAGCCATACATTGAGTAAGAAGACTAATTTGATTTTAGTTTGTTGTCTTTACATTAATTAATATGTTTAATAATACTTTGAATTTTAGAAACTTTGCACAGTACTTGACGAGGCTAATTTACACATTAGTCATGCCGATGTTGATGGTAGATTTACATTTGACTTTCCAATTTGGTTTCGGAGTTATGCAAGTCGATTAACACATTTTTCTTAGAGTGCAGTTATGCATGCTTGCTATCTGACATTATTATCATGAGTTTATTATTGTCATTGTTAGGTTCACGATAGAAAAAATTCAATAACAAATCAGTTTTTGCACCACTTAGCTTGGGGTTCCAAGAGAAAGGTTCATACCTGGCCTGTGTACTTTATTAACGGTTTTAAGTTTCACACAAAAGAGTGGAGTATTGGTAAGACAACTATCAATTCTGCAATTTGTGTTAAGGGTGATGAACATGGAAATGAAGAGAATTATTATTATGGGATCATTAAAGAAATTGTGCAAATAGAATATCCTGGAGAACCACTTAAACAAGTAGTATTGTTTAATTGTGAATGGTTTGATGTCACAACTAATTGTGGTGTAAAGATTCACAAACCATACGGTCTTGTGGAGGTTAATCATGTTAGACGGCATTCAAAGTATGATCCCTTCATATTTGCAAAAGATGCAATTCAAGTGTATTATGTTCCATATCCAAGAAATATAAAAGAAAAAAAAATTTGGTGGATTGTCCACAAAACTAAACCAAGAAGCACTGTTGATGATCGATATATTCTACAACTTGCATATCAAGACGAAACAACTGCTGTGGGTTTTGTGACCAATGATGATCTAGTTGGACCAATGAGAGATAAAAGACTGTATGAAGAGGTTGAAGTGAATGTAGGCCATAATCAAGTTGATGAGGAAGATGATGACATGGAAGAGAATGTAGGTGATGACGAGGAACAAGAACTTGATTTTGACAATGATTCTGAAAATGACAATGAAGACATTCAATTAGATAAATTCCTTGAGGAGGAGGAGGATGAAGAGGATGATGATAATGATGATGATGATGATGCCATTTAGTCATTTTATTTTTCGTGTGCTACAAAAATGTAACTTGATGATATTACAATATTCTATATTTACTATTTTTTTAAAATTTAACATATATACTAATTAATATTGCATTTAATTGTAAATGTAAGATCAAGGAAAAGGAATGAGAAAGATCTCGAATTCCAAAAAGCAACTAAAAAAACTACGATTTACAAGCAATTCTCAACAAACACCTACTGCACCTCCTATAGCTACATCATCTCCTCCAGTGATTTCTCCATCAACTACATGTCCTCCCAATATGGCTACTTCTCCCTAAACAACACCGTCAGCATCTATAGTAGGTGTAAATTCTCCTAATCCACAAACCCATGGACAAGCTTCACCTCACCTTTCTTCCCATGATTTGACAAACAATCCAATGTTTATGCCAAGAATGTTTCATATCTAAGTGGAGATGGGTATGTGATAAGTTTTTATTTTATTTAAGTATATATGATATATTTTAGCTTATAACATGTAATGTTGGTAGATTTTTGCCCCACACACTGTTGCTAATGGGATTACTGATGTTATCAAAAGTCATTACCAAGAAGCATGGCCATCTTGGAAAAAAAATACCACCTAATACAAGAGAAATGTTTTTTGATGAGTTTAAGGTAAGTTTTAAAATTTTAGTGTGTAATTTTTATGTATAAAAGCATATCTTAATCTTTCGTTTAATTTGGTTATTATAGATCAAGTTTGATTTTGAGCCCTCAGATTATAATTGGGCTGAACGAAATTTTCAAATACAAGATGCTACCTTATTAAAAAATATGCTTCAGAAGGCTCGTGTCACCATGAATAGGCCAAGATGGCTTGGAGAATCTATGTGGAATAGGCTTTGTGAGCATTGGGTAAGTGAATCCTTCAAAAGAAAAAGTAGACAGGCAAAGCTAAATCAAACATCTGATTGTGGGGGGCTTGGAGGTTCTCTTCACACTAATGGCTCTATTACCACTTCTCAGCATAGAGCTAATTTGGTTAAGTTTTCAAATAACTTTTTCTTTTTTGCATAAAGGGTTATTTTTTGACATATTGCTTTTAAATCAAGCAAGAAAACATTCTTAATTGATATTATTATTGTATATGTAGACAAAATTGAATGGGAGACCTCCTACACCCTTAGAGCTATTTCGCTATACACATAGACACAAGAATCAAACATGGGTGGATAATAGATTAGAGCATATAGATGTAAGTAACTTGTTATTTGTTTAGTGTTCAGTCCATGTCTATCAATTATGTTAGAAAATAATATCTAGTTATACATGTTAGACTATATAGTGTGTATATTCTATTAATATATCATAAGTATGCTTAAGTTGGTTTCTGTGTTAGTTGATATCATATTTGTGTTTTGGCGGAAGTCATCCGAGCCACAAAACTTGATGAACCTTTCCCTAAAGGCCTAGCTCTTGATGCCACAAAGGCAATAAAGGATAAATATAAGAAATATTTTGATGATTATATTGATGTTGGGTGTCTCATGTTGGCAACCATCTATCCAAAACTTCAGAAGGATCTAGAACACTTGGATGCTTATGAGTTGATTGTTCACCTCAAGGAGACATTCCAACAATAAGCAAGACAAGAGAGGTATGAGACTACCAAAGCTCTTCACTCTTGTAAGATCGCTCAGGGTGTATCAGTTAACACTCATGTTTTGAAGATGAAGGGCTATATTAATCACCTTGAAAGGCTCGATTTCCACTTGGTTTGGAATTCCCATGGATTTGATCCTGAATTCATTACCTGATAGTTATGCCCAGTTTGTCATAAACTAAAACATGAATAATATGGACAAATCCATTATTGAGTTGCATGCAATGCTTAAACTCCTGAGCAAAGTGTGAAGAAAGTGCCTGGCCATATGCTCATGGTTAATAAGAAAAACGGACGAAAAAGAAAGGCAAGTATAAGGCAAAGGGTGCCAAAAAGCCCAAGACAAGCAAAGGCTAAGGCTAAGCCTAAGGAAAAAGGTTCCAAAGGAGGAATTTGTTTCCACTGAATGAACCGGATCATTAGAAGAGGAATTGCAAACTCTATCTGGAAGATCTAAAAAAGAAGAGGAAGAAGAGTGTTGGCTCTACATCATCAAGTAGTTATGCTATAAAAGTTTATTTGTCTATTTCTACTTCCTGGGTATTAGATATGGGATGTGGATCTCATATTTGTTTAAATGTGCAAAGGCTCAAAAGGAGTAGACAATTGAAGATGGGCAATGTAGACCTACAAGTTGGCAATAGAGCAAGAGTTGCGCTTTCGCCTAGGAATCTATGAATTGGTTTTACCAAATGAGATTTTGTTAGTTTTGAACAATTGCTATTATGTTCCTACTTTGAGTAGGAATATTATTTCAGTTTCTAGTTTAGATAATAAAGGTTTTTCTTTTCTTATTAAGAATAAGATATGCTCCATTTATTATGATGATTTGCTTTATGGTATTTCTTATTCACACGCTGGTCTTTACATCCTAAATCTAGAAGCACCTAATAAGGGTGACATCTATAGCATAAGTACTAAGAAAGTCAAACTAAATGATTTGAATCTAACCTATACATGGCATTGTCGTCTTGACCACATAAGCCATAAATGTATCTCTAAACTCCATCAAGATGGAATTTTAAATTCATTTGATTATGAATCATTTGATAATTGTGAATCTTGTTTACTAGGAAAAATGACAAAGGAACCTTTCACCGGACATGGTACAAGGACCACTGACTTATTGGGCCTAATACATACCAATGCATATGGTCCATTAAGTGTTCAAGCCAAGGGAGAATTTCAATACTTCATTACATTCACTAATGATTTTAGTATATATGGCTATGTCTATCTGATGAAACATAAACATGAGTTATTTGAAATGTTCAAGACTTTTCGAAATGAGGTACATAATCAACTTGGTAAAACTACTAAGACACCTCAATCCGATCATGCTTGCCTTGTGGAAAAAACTTAGTTAGTGGATTTGAGCATCATGGCTGGTGAAAAAAGTTTCATCATAGTCTATACCATAAGTTTGTTTTAAACCCTTTGAAACAAGTCTTGCTTTGAAGATACGCACTTTGCTATCTATGTCAGTTTCTTCTTGAAAACTCACTTGCACTCAATGGTTTTTATCCCTTCAAGAGCATCAACCATGTTCCAAACTTGATTGTCATTGCATTTCAGATTTCATGGAATCTTGCCACTTTCTAGAATTGGACTGATACAGCTTCCTGATAGGTAGTACGCTTATCCTGATCAATTAGCAATACATCGCAGCTGTTCATCATGAGAAATCCATATCTCTCGAGCTTACGTCATATCCTATCAAATCTGCGTGGAGCTTGTGTTTCTTGAACTGGCTCCACAATGGTTTGTGGGTCTTGCTGAGGTTCCATTGGCGGTTCCATGTTCTCTTGTGATTCTTGATATTCTTTGAGACTTACTCTGCTCCCATCAGTTCTTTTGGAAATGAATTCTCTTTCTAAAAAGTCACCATTTCGAGCAACAAACACTTTGTTCTCAGAGGGATTATAAAAGTGGTATCCTTTAGTTTTTTTAGGATAATCCACACAGAGACATTTGTCAATTTGACTGCTATTCTTTTGATATGCTTTTTGGAAACACATGGCAAAAAGACAAATCAAAGAATATATCATATTTTTAACTTGTAACATTTGATGTGTTTCTTGCAAGTATGTGCTAAATTCTATGCCAAATAAATGGTTGAATAGGAGAGTATATCAAATTTTATTTGCATTTTCACTTAATTGGTGACGACCATTATTTGGCATGCTTATTTATATTTGTTTTCTAATGTCTTTTCAACCACTTTTTATGGAACCCAATTCAAAGTAAAAGCTATAGTTTCTAAGTATAACCCCAGGAGGATAAAGGAAGATCTCCCTGACTCATCATAGAATTAACTATATCTAATAGGGTTCGATTTCTCTTCTCATATATAGCATTCTATTGTGGTGTTCATGATGGAGTTAATTGTGAGACAATTCCATAATTTCTGAGATGGTCTTCAAACTCTCGGCTCAAGTATTCACCATTGTGATCATATCCATTTTTATCCGAAAATTAAAGAAAAATCTTATATCTATTTCTTATAAGTAAGTTCTAGATGTAAACACACATGACACAAATACTAATTATTTTTCGGGATTCTTAATTTGTATTCTAAACCTCTTGCAACTTGGAAAATGCTAAACGTCGAGCAATGACTTCAGAAAAATGACAACCAGCTTGTGCACTTGGATAGTGGGTAACGGTGTAAAAATAGAGACATGAACACACACACACACACATATTTCTAAGATTTAAGAGGAGGGGGTTTGACAAGACAAGAGAAAGGGATTGATAACCTTTGCTTTGCTTTGAGTGCCTAAGTTGAAACAGAATGAATCCAAACAGAATGAAAGTGTAATATACTCACAGAAAAGATACACAAATCAAAAAGACCATTCACAACAACAAAAATCACTAGTCGCAGTATGAATCGAATTTTGTTATAATATACTCATTCATGTCAATCCAATATGTGACAGCATTAATCCTTTATGTCACAATAGTTAAGGAATGAGTTTTATAAATATTAGTAGATATTTATAAAATTAAATTTGAAAAAGTAAAGATATAAATCTGAATTCATTATAGCACAACTCTAGAAAAATAACACAATCTAAGGTGACGTTCAAAACTATATCCTGAAATTTTAGAACACCATATCATGTTCCCTAGTTCAAGAAATAACTCCCATAGTGCATTACACTAAACATTGTAGAATTAGTTTAAATAGCAATTGAAACAGTGATAGATCTGAACTCTTAAGGAAGTTTGGGGCAAACCATAAATACTATATATCGTTTCTGAATAAAGTAGCACCCAATCTGAACACAAAGTTACAATTTAATTACGGGAACCCAAATAGCATGAAAACCACTGAAACCACTATTCATGTATACTAAGCATGAATATGTCAAATTCTTTAACTCGTATCAGTGGCCTAAATTATTTGATTGGGAAGAAACCAACATGAAGTCAATAACATTCTCCACAAATAAGGAGCATATAAATGTTGATCAACAGGATCATTTACAACGCACAACATCATTCACAACATCAAATATTATTCAAAATGGTGTGATCAATTATATAGTGAACCAGAACAACGCACAAGCAAGTATTAAAATGTTAAACTAGGGGGCAAGAGCTGAGGAAGGTTTTTTAACCATCTTATCGCTTATTGCCTTGAGAACTGAATCTGGGAAAAGGAAAGAACAGAGTCCGTGTCAAAGAGAAGGGAAATCGAAGGAAGAAATTGGGGAAAGAACAGGGTCTCGTCTTGTGCTGTGTTCCAACCCAGCGAGCGAGCGATGACTACGTCAAATACAACCTAGAAAGTTGGGAAGGCTTCATAGATTAGGAAAAAGGGAAAATGCGTTGAGAGGAAGAGAGGAAAAGAAACCGACAGGTAGAAGAGCGGAATCGGAGAATGGGGGTGTGAAGGCAGAGAGTGAGTGAGGCTTTGGTAGGTTTAGGTGGGAAAAGACCTTTCCCCTTCTTCGCGCCATTGCAACCCCTCTCCAACTTTTTGATTTTATATTTACTTTAAAAAAAAGGTAAAAATAAAGAATTGTAATTTAAATTTAACTATCATGATAAAAATTTAAAAAGTATTTATAAATTTGTAAGTAATCAAATTAATAGATAGAAAAATTAATTATTTAATCATTTAAGTATTTTAGTAGTTTATTAAATATTAATCATTAAAAGTATAAGTAAATTTGTTTTTAATATAAATGATAATTTAATTAATTTGCTAAATTGAGAAAGATGAAATTAACTGTTTTATTTATTTTAAATATGAAATTGAAATTAGTTTAAAATATAATGATTATATTTCTTATAATATTGTGTAGAGACAGGTCAAGAAAGGGAAAGATATATCGTGGTGTCATGAAGGGAACTATTCACAGCTAGTCGTAAGGTCGAGAGAAGGCTACTCATGCTGGTTGTGGCATTGTGGAGGTGCTTCTCTACAAATGATTTTTCATTGATTAAAGATTTCTTTGTTTGGATTAAAAAAAATAATTCATTTATAGTCTATGATTCATAACTTGTCATAGTTCATTAGTTTAAAAAATAAAATAAACAAACAAAAAATGAAAATAAAAAGAAATAAAAAACTGAATCTCATTTTTGTCAATCAAATATTTTTCTAATTATTTTTTAGATCAAATAAAAAAAAATTTAAAACTTTATCATCTACGGCGATTACAAAACCGCGTTATTTTCTAAATTCAACTAAAATCGCTGCCCAAACTGCCATGACAAACAAGTTTTTTGCAACGGTTTGACGTAATACATAACCACCGTGTAAATTCGCTACGTACAACAATTATGCAACGATTACAATAAAATCGCCACTACATGCATGTATTTGGAGGCGGTTGCATAACCGTCGCAATAGTCACTGCAAAGTAACCCGCAAATTGACTACCACGAAACATCCTTTTTGGTGTAGTGAGTATTCTAAATTGATCAATTCTCACTACTACCTAGACTAGGGAGCAAAGATGTTTTAATTGAATTGGATTCTATGCTGTTATTTTGTTTGTTAACCAAGAGAAAGGTGAATGTGCGAAGATTGATTATGGACTATATGTTAAGTTCCACTGCTAAGGAAAAAAGAAAAACAACTACGATTCCTTATGGAATGCCACAAAATCTTTTAGAATATTGGATATCCATTGGCTGATTAATAATATGAGTACATGATAGGGACGGAGTTCACAATCAACTCCTTCATGCCAATAAGGAGAACAAAGAAAGGAGCTCAAAAAGTAAGTCCTTAGAAAGTCATCCCACAAAAAGAAAGAGAGAAGAAAAGCAAAAGGAAACAAAGAAGAAGAAGCCAAAAAAAGAAGGATAAGAAAGAGGAAGAGAAAAGTTTTTTTCCCTCAAAGAGTGAAGGAGAAAACTCTGAGAAACCCAATTAGAATATGTGCCTATCAGAAACTTGGAAAGAAGAACTAAGAATAGAGAAGAAAAAAGGCAAAAGATACAATAAAAGACTTCAGAAACTGAATCTTCAGAAATTGAGAAGCCTCATGGAAGACCTAACAAACTCCCCACAAGAAGACAAGAGATTGAGTAGAAGTTCAAAAATCGTCCAAAGGGTGTGTCTAGAGGTTCACTTGTTTTGAAAGAATAATTAGCTACAAAACAAGTAGGAATAGTGGTGGAAGATGAGTCTCCATTCTATGATAATGAGAATATTGAAGATATCCTCAAAGAAAGCAAGATTCTTCAAGAGAAAGGAAAGATGGAGGAGGCTCAGAAAGTCCGCAAGCTAAGGTAAATTAGAGCTCCAACAGAAGTCAAAATGCTATAGTTTCTGAGCCTTTATGATGATTAATGAGCAACAATCAAGCCTAATTTCTAAGCAATTTGGGTACACTTTGTTTCCTATCTCTATCACTGCTCCTAGTTCCAAACCACCTTTATAAACGACTTTAGAAGTTGGTTCAGAAAGTAATCCAAAACCAACACTTGAGCTAAATACTGTGATTGATAAAGCTATACAGCAATCAAATGAGCTAAAAAAGGAAGTTTCTAGAGATGTAGATGACAACATGTCCTTAAGCTAGATCCTCAAATTTGTCACCAAAGATATGGAGGAAGAAAGCCCTCATGCTGAGGGGATCCTGAGGAACTCAACCTCTACATGATAAAATTGTCCACTACATTAGAGCCCATTATTGTTATTAACTCCAGAACCCTTCAGAAAACTTTATCGCTTAAAGTTTTGAGTGACAACAAACCAAATTTTGTAAAACATTTTCAAGAATGACTAATTTTTCACTTGAGTTTCTTTAGTACTCAACATGCCTATTCTCATTAGTATACACGTCCCTAAAACAAGTTTATTTTCACAATATCATGTGCAAACATATTTAATCTCATTCAAAGAGATTCAAAACTTAAAGGAAATGAAAAATATTCCTTGAAATGGACATCAGTATGTTTGACGCACAAAGAAAATTTTCAAGAACAATAAATCAAGTATCAGATCTTGAAAAAGTAGCCTTCGTCTTCAAAAAGTGATATTCAAGTGAAAAATTCAAGCTTCCTCTTAAGCAAGTTATGGTTACTATCTTCAATCATTATGATCTAATGTTTTTCTCAAAAACAAGCTCTGATTAAAGCATGGAAGATCAAAGGGAAGTCCAGAAACTGAATCGATTCAAAAAACACGTTTATTCTTAAACGATATACACTTTATAGAATAGGAGAAAAAATTCAAAATTCAAATTAAAATCAAACCCAAAAAGAGGATGATAGTTACATCTTGCTTTTTAGCTTGATCAATTGTCCCAACTTCTAGAAAACAAAGTTCAAAATCTCGTTCAAAAGGCAAAAGGTAGTTTGCTAAAAATTGACTCAGAAACCTCTATAGACAATGGTTTCTACAACTACAAAAGTGGCTCTGAGACACCGAGCTACTCTTCTAGATTGCATTTCAAAGACACAAAAGGAAGATCAACACGTATCACTGGGAAAACAAATCACGGGCAACGATCATAAATGAAAGATCAAGTATAAAAGGAGATCATGTGCTTACAATTTAGGACTTTATGCTGAATCACTTGAGAAATCTTTGAAGAATGCAAGAACTTTCCTACATCTTCTGGTAAAACTATTATTGCTTGTGATCAGTTTCTACTTTGGAAAAGTCTTCCTTCTGTGTTCTCATTAGATAAGATTTTCTTCCTAAGAAGAATCATTAGAAAGAAGTCATTCAAGTTTTCAGCTCATACATTGTATTATTCTAAGAAAACTTGAATGTTTGGTATTTGGAGTGAACCTACCTACAAATACCTTTGTACCCTAATCCAGGAGTGATCATTGTGAGTTAGCTTGGAGAGGCTAATTAAAGACTACTTGGAAATGACAATAGAGTATGCTACTAGTCACGTGAGATAGCTTGAGAAGGATATTGAAAGATTATGACTTTCTCAGGGTTGAGAAAGGCTTGTTTAGTAGAACTCAAAAGGTTATTAAGAACTGAATGTAGGCAAGTTGGCCGAACCAGGATAAAATTGTTATGCAGTATCTCTCCTTTCCTTAATCTCTTTTATATTTTGCTTTGTGTTTATTATCAACGTTTTTATGAGAAAATAGTTTTTAATCAACTTATTTTTATTTTAGTTCAGAAAGTTACTTTTTGATACTCACTAACTATATTTTCACTGCACTTCAAGTTTATATTTGATATTATTTGTTTTAAAGTTTTCAGAAACTAAGAAGGAAAGAAAAGTGAAAGCAAAATTCAATCTCCCCTTCTCAAGCACACTTCAACCTACAATTGAAAAACAGAAGAGCTTGAAGAGTCAGAAAATCCAAATTATGCTCTTGTTCTAAAAAGAATGTCCTATGCACACTTCAAGTGGCACTCATGCTACCAAAATGTCACATGTTCTCAGCTGCATTCAACAGAATCTCTAAAAATTTGCAGCCACTTCCAAGTTGGGTCTTTGCCTTTGTCCCCTTTTCTGGCGAACAACTCAATAGTAAGTGGACTTTACTATGGCTATAATGGGAAGATTATGGGTGCTTTTCATAATAGCATTCATACACTATGATAAATTGGTTGTCATATGCCCAAATCGACAATCCGTAAGCCCACTTCTTGCACAATATGTTGCTAGCTCACGCACACATTGCGAGATCCACATGCCTCAACGAGCCAAACTAGTACAGAAAATGATACTCAGTCTTTGCATATGTCACGTTCATTAGAAACCACTTGGTTTTTTTGTTCTTGAACTTTACAATAAGTTTGACAATATGTGGCGAGCAGTATGCATGACAAGGTGGATGATGCTAGCCACTCCCCTTCGCATCAAGCCTTTGATAACATGTTGCCTATCAATTATTATAAGAATGTCCTCTTGTGGTGTCACATGTTATCAAGGTTTCTCAAAAAAAAAGACCACACTTCCTTTGTCTCTCCCTCCACCGCAACAAATATAATCTTAAGCAATTGTCATCAACAATGTTCCAGCATACTTCTCGTACAAGTGACTGTCATCAATTGAAATAAGCCATCAATCGAAATAAAGCAACTATGATCTACAACATCAACTACATAGTATGGTCCAGTCTACAACTGGACAATAATACCTACATATAAGATTTAGATCACTCAATCATCTAGGAAGCTCATTATATGATTCTTCCCTATCACTATAAATCATAGCAATTGCTTTTTATTTGGCCAGTCATACCTTCCTATACGTTGTCTTGAATCTCAACTCTAACTCTACTAATGCTTGCAGGGATTTTATGGCTATCATCAAATCCGCTTGCACGTGGGGTATATGTGAACATAGATAATATGATAATCCATTTGGGTATGCTAATCCTTATACTTAAGAAAGACACATGTACTGCCCATTGAGCTTTCACACTTCCCACAGATGCGACTTCTAGCGAAGCATGACACATATACTCCAATTAAAGCCATTGCTAAACTTCACACATTTTCGATGAAATTTTATGTGGTCAAACTCAAACTTTGTATTGATCACCTCTTCGAATGCTGTAATGTTTAACGCAACAGCATTTCTTCCTTATTGTGAAACATTTGGCCGATTGCCAAATTATTCTCTCCCCAAACCCTAGACCTTATGCATACCCCACCCACATCAGACTACATTGCATCAAAATCCACCACTAAATAGTGACTGAGATACTCTCAAGATTAAACTGGATTGAAACTGCAACATGAAGTGTTCACCCAAGTTTTGTATGTGAAACAACTACTACTCTTCTTCATCATCATATGCTGCATGACCAAGCTCCTCCTCTTCATCAATTTCATCATCACGGTGCTCCACAATAAATCAAAATCCCAAAGCAGGCCAGCTTGCACTTATTGGAGTGGATTTAGTGGTAATGTCTATTCAACTTGCCTTGCAAGATGTGCAAAGCTTAGAGAAACCAAGTCATTATCTGCTACATATAAACTTTGCACATGATCACGGAGCATTTCAAAGGACGAGGATGCATAGGTCTTGCAACAAATGATGGACTTGAAGCTAAACCTCTAAAGTAGGGCTGTCAAATGGGCGGGCCCTAATGCGCGAAGCCCGCTCGTTGTGGACGACCGTATTGGGCTGCAAAATAAACAAACCTAAGCTGCCCATTTACCCACGGACAGAATAACCAGCAAGCCCATTTAAGGGCAAATAGGCCAAACCGGCCTGCCTTTTTTTTGTTTTTTTCCCTCTCCAATTTTGGCCAAGTATGGACCCCGGTTATGCACCTGTAAAGAGATATCGTAGGTTTTTCTCCAGAAATGGCCAAAGAAATTATGAAAAGTTGAAAACACTGATCTCATATTATTCACCAACCAATTTGTCACAACTTAGAAATCAAAGACACTTTGAAATCCAAGAGAGTGAAACAGACAAGTGAGACAACATTGCAATCTATAAAATAAAACCCAAAGAAATTACGCTTACGCAAAAGAAAAAGAAATGAAATTAGTACTATAAAAACCATAAGTCAATCTCGTTTTTCCATCACTGCATAGCTGACAACTCAAGCATCAATTTTTATACAAAATTTTGAATTTTTTTTTCACTAACAAATGGTAACGTGTTGGTGTTGGACTTGGACTGTTGGAAACAATTTGAGAAGAGAAGAGGAAGGTCGATGACCAAAAGCCAAAATCGAGTTCATAAGATGGTGAAGAAGGCGGCGGGGCTGCTGCTGTGAGAAGGAAGAGGCCGCGCGGTGGCGCTGCTGTGCTGTGGGGAGGAGGCAGCGGCAGCGACTGTGCTGGCTGTGCAGTGTGCCCAAACGCTAACTCTTGGTCTCTCACAGAATCTCTCTCGATTCTTCTAGCTTATAGCTTCTAAATCACAAAACAAAAATGCAAAATGAGAGAGGCGAGAGGGGTTTGGTCGCTTGGAGTCCAAACTTTGGACTTGCTTTGTGACTTTGTGGGTTGGGCCGTAAGGCCATTTCTTGCCAATCCGTGAAAAGAAACTGGGCAGGCAACTCTGGGCAAACAATGAGAAAATTGGTTGAAAAAAAAAAGAAGGGTAAACCAGTTGGCTCGATTAACTTGCAGGTTAAATGGGCCGAGCTAAAATTGGGCTGATATTAAACGGATTAAATTTTTTTGGCTTGACCCACCTTTTTTTTGCTGGTAAACAAGTTGGCCGACAAGTTGACTCGTTTTGACGGCCATACTCCAAAACTAAAAGGATCGTCTTAAAATTTGACAATTAATCTATTGTAGGAACCTTGGCAAATGAGTGAACATAAGTGAATAGGTGACTGATATACTCATCTTTCCTAATTCGAAAACTTATATATTGGATCTCATTTGGCCTAACAGCAACTAACATCCTATAGAATATTTTTGTGACTTACTTGTTATTTCCCTCGAATTCTTCTATTATTCTACTTTGCAACTCTAATGAACTAATATGTTGATAGACAACCAACCAAACTTGATTGTTACTACAAAATGTCTCTCCCCCACTATGTTTATAATCTCACCATTACCGTGAACAAGAATATGAACATAAATTTTTGTCATATTCTCACTCAAATTTTTACACTCAATCACTCAAGTTTTCCAACATTAATACTATCCGGAGCTAAAGTGTTGTATTTATAATTGAGGGGCACACAAAAGTTGATTTAAATTGATCACAAAAGTCAATCTAAGAAGACTTCTCACACACCCTAAAGCCAATTCAAATAAATCTATATGTGATCTGACATGGCTTTTAAAAGTTGATTTGAATAGACTTCACACTGACAAATTGAAAAAGTCTGATATGCAACTACAAAGTCTTTTCAAATCAACTTTATGATTATGATTTGACCATTCTAACATGACATGACCAATGCATGTGACAATTGTAGACTGACATCCATGCAAAGTCGATTTTAATTGACTTCAAAATATATTGGATGAAAATTTGAACTTAAAAGTGGAAGTCAATTTAAACAAACTTTTATTTAATTATAAACAGAGATATTCTTGTATGCTCTCAAAGCAAAACTCTTCTTTTTCTCTCACCACTAATTTTCCTCCACGTAGACATTGTAAGCCAACCATGATTCATTTAAATTGTATTTTAAATAAATGCTAAAACAAATTAACTATAGTTAAATAAAAATATACACAAGTATTTTTATATATCCTTATTTGCACTTTTGGGTCCCTTCCCACACCCAACTTCCTTCCACTGATTGTAGCTATTTCCTCCTTCTATCATCTCTGATGGAAATATCGATTCTAATTGTGAAGAACTAAGACCGAGGCTTCTTTTCTATTTCTTTGGAATGGATGGAAGAAGACAAAAGAGACTATAGTGTACAAAGATTCAATTTTTCGAAATGAGAATAACAACGAAAAGGGGATAAAACCAATAAAGAACAGGGAAGAAAGAAATAAAGAAAAGGTTGGACATTTAGGAGCAAGGTTGTACAGCGTTGTCTCAGTGACATTGTATTGGTGGTCTCCGATGCGAAGTCTTAATGGCGGCTAGGTATGACAGAGAGTGACAATTTCTACAACAAAGACAGTGTCCGTGACAGGTTAACAGAGGCGGAAATGGCTGAAATGCTAATGGTGAACAAATGCGAATGAGGTGCGATGGTGAATTGGAACGGATTTCTGATGATGACCGCAATGAGGGGAGATGGACTCGATGATTTATGTGTTGAAAATCAGGTTAATTGTGGTTAGTTTTCTTTTTAAAAAATTTAAAAGATTTTAATTAAAAAGTTATAGTTGAGTCAAGTTAGCCCACAATATTAACGTAGAAGAAACTCGGTAGATGAAAGTAAATAGAAGGTTTTGCTCTCAAAATATATAAGAATATTCTCAAAAACAGGACAAATATGTAACTTAATGAAGAAGTAGAGGAGTATATAATTATGTATATTTTTTTTATAAACAAACCTAATATATATCAATATGCGTTCTATTATTTTTACGATCACCACATTAAAGACATAAAGATAAGTTGATTGCATTTCCATGAGATTTACATAGGTTGACGTAGAAAGTAGACCTGTCTCTAACTCTGTAAAAAAGAAGGACAAATAATCAAAACTTGTCCTTCCAACTTAACTTAATTGGCACGTCTTGACCCTTATGCATATGTAAAGATCCCAAATAAAAAAACAATGAAAAAGGATGATTAAAGAGACACCAACAATTGGCCAAAGCCAAGGACGTCGACAGCCTCGGAATACAAATAGCGATACTGAAAGCTGAGAATTTATTTTTCGTTATCTTTTTTTTTTTTACGTCAAAGTTGAGGAAAATTTAGATATTTTATAAATTATATCTTTTATTTCATTTTAAAATATAATATTTTAGACATTTATTAAAAATGTAATAAAAACAAAAATAATACTACTCTTAAAATAAAAATATCAAACTATAAATGAAAAAAAATTAAAAATTCTGCTTCAGGCTTACCTAAAAATTTCATGACATTCGAAGCCCCCTATCTAGGAAAGGATGCAAGTGTATAATACTGTGGGCGTATGCCTCACCACAATTTGAATTTTTTTAACACAATATGTGGGTAAATGTATATTTTACTTCCAATATTTTATTATACTTGATCTCAAATTAATATAAAATTTAAATTTAATTTTTATATATTGCAGTATAAAACGGTTTTATATTATCATCAAATCAAAACATTTAGTTTGAATGACTTTCAATTAATAGACATAAAACCAACTATCATAACTTATATGGTAATATATAATTGGATGACTATATAAAAATATTTTATCTTATTACATAATTATGTATTATTTTACCCCCTCACCAAAATTTTTTGGATCTTATCACTGACCCTCTCCTCCTACCTGATGCTATGGGGACGACAACAATTGATCGGCGTTACGTTAGCCTTTTTCTCTTTTCTACTGTACCAAAAAAGATACCACTAAACTGTGCGGCAATAGCAAAAGGCAAAGTGGGAAATGTGGTGGTGTCAGTGTTAATTCTATAATGCCATTGTCCCTAGATTCGTAAACCACCACAAACAGTTGTCTCCACTCTCCACCAACCCTTTCGAGTTTTTCCCTTGACATTTTGCACTTTCAGTTCAGACTCACACCGCTGCAAAAATAGTTTAGTATATACTATGATACTATATAATAGATTCTTCCCCTCGCTTCTTCTTAGTCTTTGGCTCTTTGCTCCTTGTTTTTTCTTTATTTCTTTCCGTTCAAATTCGCATATCATTTTCATAACTCTAAATTTCTTCCTAGATATTTTTTGTGTCCCTTCGCCAAATTCAAAATCCAAAGAAAACTCAAGTCATCGGTCTACATAACTAGTTAAGTTTAAAGAATTATGTGGCGAAAATTATTCTTTCTCGTTATATTGTAAATTTTTAGGTCTTTTGTGTTGGAAAAAAAAAACTTTTCCTCCTTGACCACCTAACAGAGAAATAAAATAGAACACAATCACAATACAAGAATTTAACGTGAAACTCCAAAAGGAGAAAAACCACCGCTGTCAAATGACAACCAGAAGAATATCACTATGTGAAAATTATTACAACACACAGACTCTCTCTTAAACACCCACACCCAGTACACCCACACTCTCAAAGCAAATATTTGAACTACTCCTCACAACACTCTAAAACAAGAGTCCAAGAGGAAAAATAAGTCAGATACAGCTTAATGTGTTTCAACTGGTGCACTTGAAATGGAGAACCAAGGCTCATATATATAGCCTTGGCAACCCCCCTCCATCTCAATTCTAAGCAATGTGGGACTTCTCCCTAACCCATTTCAATCAAAATCCTAACAATCTCCACCTTGATTGAAATAAACACAGCTTAAGCTTCCGTTGTCAATCCAACAATCCCTTGCCTCATTGTCTATCCAGACAATCATAGTTCAAAGAACTATCATACTCCACCATAAAAAGTAAAGTCACTTGGAATTAGACCAGTCCAAGCATTTCACCTCAGCACATGTCAAAAACCACGCTGAAAAAACTATGGTGCAACTTCCACATTGGCTTTTCTTGGAAGTTTCATCATCGACATAACCCCACCACACACCCTGCATCTTAACGCCAATCAATGCCCGTGTGCAAATGTGGATCCGCTCGCAACAACTTATCCTTTTTCCATGAGGCGCAGTAATGCCATGAGGATACCCTTCTTATCTTCTAGTAAAGATCATCCTCTCCTCCTAGGAGAACGTGTAAGCATCTGATTGAGAACCTTTTTCTAACACCACGCCACTTGGACAATTTTTCTTTACATGCCCAGGCTTTCCGCATTTCCAGCATGTCATACTCCTTCCACGATTCTTTTTCCATAAGTGTCACTTCTAGCTACAAACAATGAATTAGATGAAGTGCTACCCTCATTCTTCATTCTTCTTTCTTAACAATGATTTTACTAGTAACTTCCTCAAAATTAGTTTCCTTACCATACATCAAAACAGGCTTGATATGCCCATAGGAAGATGGAAAAGACAATATAAGCCTTAGTGCCTTATCTTCATCATCAATCTTCACTCCAATAGCCTCTAATTCAGAGACAATACCATTGATGACACTAAGATGGTCAGAGACTTTCATGCCTGTCATCCATGCGCGATTATGAAACTGCTCCTTCAATAACAACCAATTTGAGATACCCTTTGCCTGGTATAACCCTTCGAGTTTCTCCCAAAGTTCCTTGGCTGTCGATATTGCTTGCACATTTGCAAGAACATTCTTAGCCAAACTCAGACGAATTGCACTTGCTCTCTCAAATCATTCCTCCAGTTTCATTATCCACTTCGCGATCTTCTCTTTCAACGCCTTGTGTAAACCTGATTGTATCAACACATCCTTGACTTGTATCTCCACAAGCCAAAATTGATTCTTCCATCAAATTTCTCTATGTCACACCTCAGCACTTGAACTTGAAAAACTTGACATTGTTGCAACGTATCCAGGAATAGTGTAAATCAACTGTAAAACGTGCACCAGGAGGTTCCAAGAAAGAGAGGGTCACAATGGACACGCTTAAATACCAAGTCTTTCCTTAGCCAGAACCTTTCCAAATTGCACTCTCACAGTATCACACTTCCTTCCAGGAACAGCAACCAAGGATGATCCTCAAGCACCAAGGAGAAATTTTTTGATGTGGAAGATTAGACTAGCTGCAACCACAGAGCATACTAAGAATAAATCCTACCGAACCAAAGCAGCACCAGGAGAAATTCTTTTTGATGTGGAAGATCAGACTAAGCTGCAACCAAGACATACTAAGAATATATCCCACCGAACCAAAGCTCCTGATACCAATTGTTGGGAAAAAATAAACCACTTTCCCTCCTTGAGAACCACCTTCAGAGAAATAAAATAGGAACACAATCACAATACAAGAATTTAACGTGGAAAACTCCAAACCAAAAAAAACGGCCGCTTCAAATGACAACCAGAGAATATCACTATATGAAAATTATTACAACACACAGACTTCTCTTAAACACCCACACCCAGTACACCCACACTCTCAAAGCAAATATTTGAACTACTCCTCACAACACTCTAAAACAAGAGTCCAGAGGAAAAATAAGTCAATACAAGCTTAATGTGTTTTCCAACTGGTGCACTTGAAATGGAGAACCAAGGCTCATATATATAGCCTTGGCAACCCCCTCCATCTCAATTCTAAGCAATGTGGGACTTCTCCCTAACCCATTTCAATCAAAATCCTAACATTTTGCACATTGCAATTTTCAATATAAATTAATTTCTATCCTGGACATTTTTTAAAAAATAAATTATTATCAGCTTTTCGTGTTGAAACAAATTAACTCAAGATACGGAAAATATAAGTTCTCACCATTACATAAGTAACAGTAAGGAATGAAATAGCACATATTATGTTAATCTTCAAACGAAACCATGTTGATTACAGAAATTAAATCTTGGAATAAATTATGTAAGTTAATGTAAAACCTTCCTTAAAGGAGCAATAGGTGATGAATGTGAAATTTTATACCCTAATACATAGGTTTTTGTTGGGATAAAACCCAAAGTCACACATCGATCAGAATAAGTTTTGTAAGTGTTTTAGTATATAAATATGGCCTTTAGTTATTTGTTTTAGTTATCTTCTAAAAGTGGGAGTAATTTATATGTGTAGTTTTAGGTGCTATTTATGCTATGAAATATTTGTAAACATATATAGTTTGAGACTTAAACTGTTCAAGTTGCAAATAGTGCAAAATTTTGAAATTTCTTATTGGGGTCCTAGACATAGACAGTTAAAACTAAACCACGTTAAATTATCCATTTTATATAGTTTATCTTCTTATTGTCTCTAATTATAAAGAGCTTATTTATTGTAATTCTTTTGCTTCCACCGTGTTGCGTTGCCTCAAAATAATTGAACTTTGATTTTTTAATCACTAAAAAAATTGAGATTGTCAAAATATTTTCAAAACTGGTTAGTTTTAATCTCTATAGATAGTCTATTTATATGGTAGCAAATACTCATACGTGACACATCATGATTCAGTGTCTCAAAACACTCACGAAATAATCCATTAGACCTAAATTATTATTTCATATTATTCAACCTAATAACTTATTTTACAATAAGTTTTTGACACATATGATGATTATATGCCACATATTATTATTGGATACCATATATGATTTAATAATGTGATTTCTATTAGTCACAACATTCAACAAAGGCAAACCAACTGCCTGGACTAAAACTATATAGTTTTAAAAATGTTTGGATAAAAGAAACAAATAAAAGATAAGAGACCAAAACCAAATTAACTCGCTTATTTTTTTAGGACTAAAAACATATTTAAATCCACTAGTCTATTATTATTATACCCATCTGTGACTATTATAAAAATTAATTATACAGGAAATTTTTTTTACATAGATACAAATTTAATGCTTCATATTTACATATACTCACAGATTATTATAAATAAGTGAATGTAACTTAAACAAAATTAATAGAATATAAGTTATTTTAAATTTAACTGAATATTAAATATAAAATGTTAAAACTATTTGAATAAATAATTTTTTTCAGTTTTATGATTTTTAAGTTGACATCAATTTAGTATAGAAAAATTTGACATCAATTTCGTTTTTTTTTTATGTGCACATCAATTTTCTTTAAATTTTATCGTCAACTTTGTCATTTTTCAATATCATGTCCATTATGATTCTTCTTAATTGACGCGTTAATCAACTGCTATGTTGATTATTTGTTTTCTTGATTATTGAGGAGAAACAGTTCTACCTCATCAACGTCAAATATAAATTTATAAAAAGTGATAAAAATGACATAAAAATTTAAATTATAGGATCAAATTGATATTTTTTTAATAAAGATCAAATTAATTAATGCCAAATGTTTTTCAACTAAACCAGTGTGCGTCTCTAAATATTAGGAATAAACAAAGACATTTACTCAATTTGATACTATATCTTTCCAGCAATCTCTTCCATTACAATCCAATGGAGTTAGCACAATGGAAGTGATTTGAGTATTGTGACGAACTTTATCTCAAGATCAGGATCGAAACTTGAAGAGCTCTTTTAGGGAGGGACCATATTATATACCCCTCCAAATCCCGGCAAGACTTAGGTTTTGTTCATAAATTTAAAAAAAAAAAATGCCTCTTCCGTTACGTTAAACGCTAATGACTGACTAGATTTCCTCAACAATACTTGGTGTTACTTTGATTTTGTCCTCGCCTACCCATGTTTAAATTTCTCAGATTTTTCAAGCCGCCCTGATTAAAACTTTGGCCCTTTCCACAATACTTTAGATTGCGACCCTCACAAGCATCACAGCCACCGACTCCATTATTGGGCCTTACCTTTGCCCCAATCACGTACGTCCTCATAACCCTCACATGAATTCCAGGTCCATTTTCCCAACTTGAATAGAAAAATTAAAAGTAAGAGAAAAAGACAAAAAAAACGTCAAAAAGACCATTTTGAGAACGAAGCAAGGAAGCTCCCACGAACTCTCATGGAAAGTGGAAAACACACAGACCCTAAACTCATTTATCCTTGCCCACTCTATTATACATATTGGAACCAACTTGGCCACATTCCAAATGATGGTTAACTCTACAAGCAAGTTAGATGGCAAACCTAAGAAGACCTTTCAGCTTCACAAAGGAAAAAGACAATAATATTGTTGGCCGTGTCAAGCCCAATGGTCGCTGCAAGAAGCACCCAAAACACCAACAATCACCAGGTGTGTGTTCTCTTTGCTTGAGGGAAAAGCTCATTAAGCTATCTTCTTCTATCTCGCGCAAAACAGCCACCACCTCTCTTGGTTCTGCTGGATCTTCTTCTTCTGTTTCTTCTTTGTCCTCTTATGACTCCTCATCTTCCGCTTCTTCTTGTGCCTCTCCAATGCATTGTTTTGCACCGAGTGGCTCTAACCCGGTGTCGATCTTTCTGCTGATGAGTGGCAAGCATGGAATCATGAGGAGCAAGTCAATGGCTGTTGTTTCAAGTAGGAGAGACCGTGAAGGTGGTGTCCACGATCATGATCATGGTCATCACCATAAGAGTGCAAGCAAAAGTGGGTTTTGGTCTAAGTTGCTTCATCCTAAAAGAAAGATAACAAAGGACGAGAGGGACGCTAAGTTGCTTCGTTCTATGTCTATAAGTGAAAATGTGACCATAACTAGCTGAAACCTGAAAGCGGTGACCATTTTTACTGAAATTCTTAGATATATTCCTTTAAAGGAAAGGAAAATGTTGTGTCATGTCCCGTTTATAACTTCACAGATTACTCGGGCACAAAAATGATACCTTCGGTTAGAATTAAATTGGGAAAAAATTTTAGATACTATGATATTAAAATAGTAAGAAATAGCATTTGCTCTGCTTTATTTACTAACTAACAAATTAATTTTGTGAATTTGTTGTCATTGTTTTTTATTTTTTTATATTTTTAATATAATAGTTAATATATCAATTAATAAAAACAAAGCAAATATTTTTTTCTTGTTCTGCAAGCATCTAAATATTTTTCTTAAATGGCACAAAGAGCAAATTTTTTTCTAATTTTTCGGAGCATTCAAGAATTTTTTTTCTATTTCACCCTTAAGATTGGTGGTGGTTTATAGTGCTTCTTTGATTTGCTAGTCTGTATTTCCGTTTTCCTATTTACAAAGATATAACAGGAGAACAGAGATCTTGTGTTACAAAGATATAACAGGAAAACAGAGATCTTGTGTTGCATCGTATGCGTTATTGCATTTTGTGTCATCTAAATAAAATGATGTAATTTATGTGCATATCATGGAAGGTTTCATTATATATATAAAACTTGAGGTACTAGTTCGTGCGTATATTAATTTTGTACACTGATCCGAAGAAAAAAAAAAAAAACGTAATGTATAATATGATATTTATACCGCAGAGGCGCAGAGCCAGGGATTATTGCTTGTAGATTTGATTCTTCCTTGGTTATTTTGATGACTTTTCCAAATATTTGTTGTTTAAGCCGGTAGTTATAGTTATAATATAATTTATAAATAAGAGGAGAGAACGAATAATAATATTATTCAATTGAGTTTTCTCGCTCGATAACATCTAGATAGGTGCAGAGGGGCATAGCACTGGCATGACTTGGCAATATGTACTGTTTTGTATGTTGTGAAGCTGTTCTTGTAATCTAATCTGCTACTGCAACTTCAACGAAATTTGCTAAGGTTATAAATTTCATGGCTTGTGGGGTCTGAGACTTTGAATTATTTTGTATTTGTTATTCTACGTGTTGGAATATAAAACAATTTATATGTCTTTACACATTAGCTTAGATTTTGGAAGAGATGATTTATATGACATGGTATCAATATCATCAAAACCTTCATGATCAAATGGTTTGAGTTTCAAACCCCATTATAATAAAATAGCTTACACTTCAAGCTCAAGACAGATATTTACATGAGATATATATTAGAATATAAAGTCATTAATGTAACTCTACTCATTATAAATGCTCAAACTATACTAATGCAGCTACTGTAAAGTTTATTTTTTATTTATTTTACAATTTATGAATTAAATAAAAACAGATCAAGCGCTAAACGTCTCGAATACAAAGTCAAGTGTTTTGTAGCTTCTTCCTCTTTGCATTTTTCTAATTTCGAGGGGCCTTGAATTCTTTCCTTTCACTAGACTTTACACATTCGGAGATTATGCTATGGAAAAAAAAAAAAAAAAAAAACGCAACCCTAATACCGTACTACGTGACAACTCATATATAAAATAAGATATGAAATACAAGTTGATTTTGGTCTCCAAAATTATATACATAGTTTATTTTAGCCCATAAAATTAAGAAAAAATCAATTTAATAATGAAATTATAGAAGTTAATTTAAATTAGTCCTTTTGGTATTTTAAGTTAATCTCTATATATTTTACTAGAGGAACTAATTTGAATCATTATTTGTAAACTCATGAATTAAATTGATACTTTATTAATTTTATGAATAAAAATAAAACACATATACAAGTTTAGGAACTAAAATAAACTTTACTCATAAGATATGTTTCTCCTCACAGTTTCCTTTGCATGCATTGAAAAGTTCAAGTTGTTGTTTTGTTGCGTTGGTACAACAAAACTGAAATTAATATTTTCTCCTTCAGTTCTCCCATATATATCTCGGGACAAGACAAATTCTTAGGTAATTCGAGAGTTAAAGAAAAAACTTACTTTGATCTAGTTATTGACACATTAGTTTAAGGTCATTATTGTTCTTCTATTTTTCCTATTTTTAATGCAATAGCTATTTAATAATCAATAAATGGAGAGTAAATATTTTGTCTTGTTAAAACAGTAAGAATTTCTCCTAAGACAGCAGGCAGCAATTAAAAATTGGAAACAATTAAGGGAAAGACGAAGAAGACCGAGATCCATTCTGCACGACAATTTCAAAGAGTACAAAAGTCCAGTACAAGAAGAAACCTTGCACTCGCGAGGAAAAAAAAAAAAAAAACCTAAAAGACGCAAGCAAGGAAGAAAAGATAGAGAGACATCGTGCTAACGTTCTTCCATGCTCCATTTTATATGTGACCTAGGTTCTAGAGTAAGTGGAATCCAAACTTGGTCAATGATATATGAAAGTGTGTTGATAACGTATATATAAATAACATTTCTTTAGAACTTTCAAACATTACATACTCATTATTCCTTCTGCATTGGTGAAAAACCGTTATCTAATTGTGAAACTATACAATTTAAAAAATTTAAAATTTAAACAAGCAAAAAAGACATATCGATCTGTGATAAAGTTAAAGCGTCTGTGAGCTGAAGCTTTTCATAATAGAAACACCCTATTTTCATTTGTGCTCTCTGAATCGAAAACTAAAGAGATATTGTACTAAGCATTTGTTTGTTTGATCCTGCTAACCACAGAGTGAAGACTACGTTCCTGTTATATAAAAAGACACGCATCGATCCCATATATTTTGACCCTTCTAGAATGAACTTCTATTTTATATAACGAGAAAATTAATAGCTTATATTGTTATAATTAAAAATATGACACTTGCATATATAGCATAATAAATAAAGTACTTGCTAAACTTTGATTTCATAGTTTTTCCACAAATAACTTAAATTCTTAACATTTTTACGCAAACTTTTCCCTTATGGAGAGTCAAATATTTTAGGGAAACAATTAAAATACTTATAATTTAAAAGGACTAAATAATTATAATTTTATTACCGGAATGATGTGATATTATATTTAACTTTTATATGTATGGGTGATGTTAACTTCATTGATTTATCATATCATTTTGCTTACCAGCAATTTCGTTGAATAGAAGGCGATCCAGAATCTGGTTTAAGGACTTAATCAATAAGTTTGACTAATACAAAACATAGTTGATCCCAAGATTCTGTTGGGAAAGGTTACAGATATCCAGTGGAATAAACTCTTTTCAACTTGAAAGAACTCCAGAAGCATAATATATGACAAGCCAAAAATATATGGCAAGCAAAAATATCTTTGAAGTGCGAAAAATAAATTGGCAAGGGCAAGAAGAGTACACAAGAATTTTTAATGTGAAAAATCCTAAATAAGAGATAAAAAAGCACAGGACCTAATACAGAAAATATTCCATTATGAAAAATATCAAAGAGTAAAGTCAAAGAGTTTTGCAAAAAAGAACTAAAAAAAATGCTATAGTGCTATCAAGATAGTGGAAATAATACCCAAACATGTACAAACTATCACACTAAAATGGAGAGAATAAAGTTCTAGTATAGCAGAAAAATGCCCAGTGTTGGGAATAATTGGCAAAAATTTCATCCAAAACGGAGTACAAATGAACACCCAACAAATACTCAGGTGAGCAAAAATCTCTTTTCCAAAATTAGAACAATGCAATACTTTGTAACCCTTTCTTTAGCTTTCATATGATGCACCATCACCACCAAAGTCATTCACATGACTTCTAAAGTAAATGAGGGCTAAAACTTTTTTTTTTAATGAATGAACAAAGTATTGGGTTCACTTCAGAGGCCAAACACAACAAACTTCCCACGACTCAAGTGGGGACAAAAGCCAAATCGGCAATAATGGAATGGTCTTCAAATTTTTCTCTTGGTAAAGACTTTATCAACATATTTGAACCATTATCAACTATATGAATATTTTCAAGCTCACTCTCCATAGCCTCTTCATAGCACCAGGTTCTCCCCGCTGAGAGGAGTACAAATTTATTAGATGAGTAGTGAGTAGAGGGCTAACTCTGTCTTAAAGACCACCTAAGAGGAACAACAAGCTCAATAATGTCATCAACTACATCAATATTCTCAGCTAAAACATCTAGAATATGATTCCAGGCATCATCATGATTGCCAAAATCTACTATCAGACATCTATGTCTTAGGAGCTAGTTCAAGATCAACTAAACTATTAGAAGTCTTTGATATCTTTGTCTTATCAATATCTTTAATGATATGATCCTCCATGAAAACAACATCACAACTTCTAATAAGCTTCTTTCAACATGATCATAAAATCTATAGCCAAATTCATCATGGCCATAACCAACGAAAATGCACTTCCTCATCTTAACATCTAACTTGGATCATTCATCTTTTGGCACATGTACAAATGCTTTACATCCAAAGACATGCAAATGGTCATAGGAGACGTCCTTCCCATACCATACTTTGTTAGGAACATTAGCCTACAAGGCAACAGGTAGGAGATAAATTAATAACATGTGCAAGAGTATATAAAGCCTCACCCCAAAAAGATCCAGATAACTTGGCTTCAAAAAGCAAACATTTGACTCACTCCATCAATGTCCTATTCATCCTTTGTGTCAAGCCATTGAGTTGAGGAGTCTTTGGGCTGTCTTTTGGTGGCGAATGCCATGCTATTTGCAATAGTCATCAAAAGATCCACAAAACTCGCCACTATTATCGTGCAAATACATTTCAGTTTCTCCCTATCTCTCTCTCAATGGAAGTCTAAAATTATTTAAAGACACCAAATACCTGGTCTTTATACTTTAAAACATAAACCCAAAGTTTTCTGGAATGATCATCAATGAAAAAACAAAGTCCACCACCAAAGGTCTTAGTTCTTATCGGACCACAAAGATCTGAATGCACCAACTGAAGCAACTCTAATTTTCTAGGAGGATGACTCTTAAAGGGGACTTAGTTCTATTTCACAGCCAAGTAGTGGGCACATTTTTGTAATTTAGCATATGTCAAACCTCTAAGTAAATTCTTATCAGCCAAGGAGTTCAATCCCTCTCACTAATGTGGCAAAGTCTCTTGTGCTATAAATCTAATGAGCCATCACAATCAACAGCATTTATAGCAACGACAAAGATGAAGCTTTCATCTAGTACAAACAGGAAACCTTCTTACTAAGTGCCACAACCAAAGAACCATTAGTGAGCTTCCAATGACCATCACCAAAGGAACTAACAAAACCTTCATCATCAAGAACTCCAGAAGAAATCAAATTCAAATGGACGTTTGGTGCGTGCCTGACATTGTTCAAAATTAACTTTGTGCCAATCTTGGTTTCCAACAAATTGTACTAGTACCAACACACCAAAATCACCTAGAGTGTAAGATGAAAATAACTCTTTTCTTGATGCCACATGATAATTGGCACGTTTTTAGCAACCCAGCTACAATCATCACAGGCAATATTGATCAAATTCTCATCACAGACAATCATAAGATCATCTGCAATATTAGTGGCAACATGATCATCAGTCTCATCATTATTTTCCTCTTTCTTGCCTTTGTTGCCATTCTTTAGCTTAAAATAATACTTCTGAAGACAATGACCCTTTTTACCACAATAATCGCACTTATAACTTTTCTTTTTGGACTTTGATTTACTTTTGTGATCGTTTCCTTGATCTCTATCTCCATTTCTCCCCAGTTTTTAGTAACCAAAATCTTTGACTATGAAAAGGCTTCCTGAGTTTGTCTTCTGAATTTTTCATTTAAAATAGCAATTTTGACAACATCCATGGTCAATACACCACTAGGAACGAACTAAGTTTTCCCAAGAACTCGAGTAAAGTATTGAGCAATCAAAGTCCCAAAATCTGATCTTTGAATTTAACATGCATGCCAGACAATTGGTCAAACAAGCCTTGAAATTCACTAAAGTGATAAAAAATAGAAATACCTTCTTTATACCTTAGATTCATCGCCTACTTCAGCAAAAATAATTTGTTATTCCAGATTTAGAAGCATATAAAGTTTCAAGGCTTGTCCCACAAGGTCCTAGCATGTAAATCATTTGCAATATAATTCAAAACATTATCATTTACCCATTGTTGGATATATCCACAAACCATCTCTTGCTCAAAAGTTCATTATTCCTCAAATTTACTCTCCAATTTCTGAGTAGCAAATACCGGTAAATATAGCATTTTCGCAAAGAGTAGATCTTTCATCTTGCCTTACCATTTGTGGTAATTAGTGCCATTAAGACAAATCATTCTACCATAATTAGACTCCATCATTCAATTTAGTGAAATTCCCAAGCCAAGATATAAGCAAGCTCTAATACTAACTATTGGGAAAGGAATTAGATCTCAGAGATAAAACCTTTCCAAGCTTCAACGAACTTGTGAGAAGTGTAATATATAGCAAGCCAAAAATATATGATAAACAAAAATATCTTTAGGTGCAAAAAATAAATTGGCAAAGGCAAAGAGAACACACAAGAATTGTTAACGTGGAAAACCCCCAATAAGAGGAGAAAAAACCACAAGACTTAGTCCATAAAACATTCCACTATGAAAAATATCAAAAAGTATAGCCAAATAATTCTACTAAAAAGAACTAAAAAATAAACGCCCTACCCACTGTTAGCACCCAGTTTTTATCAAGTGGCAAAAAAAGTTTTTTTCCTTTGGATCCAAAAATTATTTCTTTCTAAAAAAATTTATTTTTAGTCATGTTGAATAATTCGTCTAAGCCCAAAAGTCCCAAAAAAAATGAAAATTTGAATAAATCTTTCTTACAATCATTCTCTTTCAAACTGATTTTATTCATAACTCATTGATTGATTCTAATTTGATTTATTTTGTCAATTAGTTTGATTTTATTTCTTTAGTTAGTATCAATTAATATCAGGTTGAACAATAGTGGCATTAATTATATTAGGATCAAACTGTGTATAAATAATCATTGTTAATCGTTGAAAGTGGGGGACGAATTGAAAATAGAGCAAAAACGGGGCCGTAAAAAGAAAAAGAAAGAATCTATCCACCACTAACCTATACCGATCACCTAAGCTCTACCTTCATCAACAACATAGAAGCTTCTCCTCCCATAACCACCACATTCACAGCCACCCTTACCCCAATCATTTCATCACCACAACAACATCACAACCCATTCAAAACCTAACCCAGAAACACCATCATCACAACACGCCCTATAAAAAAGTGACCCTCCATCACCATCGCAACTCTCCACTATCACCACTGCCAGCCTGGCCTCCGCGACCGATAATAACCCACACACCAGTGCCCTTCCATCATCGCAAGGTCCTCCTCCATGAGCTCGCCACTATTGTTGCTCTCGTCGCTGCCATGAAGTCATGGTGCTTCCACCGCGTTGTCTCTTCCCTTACTAATCCTGGAAGCACTGCCCTTGTTTCCTTTTGCTTTTGCATATTACATTATAATACTTACAAGCAGGTTTAGTGTAAGCCCATCCTTTTTTGCTTTGTTAGACCTTTTTTTTCTTTTATTTCTTTTTAGCTTTTAGCCCAAAATCTTTTTCGTTGTTTATGTTTTGGGTTCCTTTTGGCTTGGGCATTCATTCTTTCAAGTCCTTTATTTTGTCTTCCTAGGATTTTAATAGTATCTTTTTTTCTTTTAATGAAGATGATTTGCCAAAAATAAAATAAAAATATAATTATCATTCGTGCAATAGTCAATAGTTGTGACTAGTGGCTGGTACCCATTCATCACTATTGAATTGTAAAGGTTTACTGAATAGCTCAGTACTACCTTGAATCTTGTGCAAAAAATGGATTTTATCTCTTTTAAATTATTTTTTGGCTAAGGCTCCTTTGTAAATAAAATTAACTCAACACACAATCATTTTTAAAAGAACTATGTGACTTCGAATTTCTCATTGCACTAGAGGATATATAGGAATAAATATTTTTCTATCAAGTCAAAATTAATTTTTCTTAAATTTATTCTTTTTTTAAATATTTTTTATTATTAAATTTTGTAAATAATTTTAGGCTTTAATTCTTTTGGGGAAAATAAAATTATTAAATTATTATTTTAATTTTACACAACAAACTTTGGATAACCGTCTAGATAGGATATATTAGGAGTGCAATAGGATTAAGTTTCCACCTTTCCCTAACCATAATTAGACTTTTGAACCCAATCATTTTTAGAAAGACTAGTCTTAGATTTCTAAATTAAAAAGGTTTTCTAATTTTTACCATAAATAAAAATTGGTGGTGACTCCATTGACCTTTTGAAAAATAAAATCTTTTCTAAGGCTCCCCCTTGGAGAACGTTGTGATAGTTGGCGACTCCACTAGGGAGAGTTAACGAGTAAGTCTAATGAAGTAGGCTGCAAAAAATTATAACTTAAACAATTTTTCCCTAACCAAATTTAGTTTATCTTTTGTTTCCTTCTATTTCTAAGTAATTGTTTGATTCTTTTGATAAATAATTGATTCACTTGCCTTGTCATTAAAACCCTACGGTAGATGACTTGTCATTTTTTTTTGTACATATCTTTTAGCTTTATTCTCGAACACATTTCATTATCATTTACCTCACACACTTTTGGGCTCTATACTTGAGCTTGTGCTACTTGAGGATTAGGAGGGGTCCAACATTGTCCTGAGGGGCTTTATACCCACTTGATATTTGTTGAGACACCACTCAGATTATTACTAATTTTGTGAATCGATTATATTGAGGGTTCATCGTACTTGTGATCAGTTTATAAGCTATGTTCTTATCTCTTGAAATGGGAGCAATCTGGGAACTGTTGACCTTTAGAAGTCTAGATTCGTCACATTAGCCATGCACTGATAGAGTCACTTAGAAGCTTAGGTACAAATGTGATCCTTTTTTAAGAAATAAGCTCATGAAAAAAAAAACTTTCAACCATAGTACAAAAACTTTTTTTTAAGTCCATAGGCTTCATATTTGTGCTTTTTCCAAAAAAAAAAGATTTTTCTTCCTGTTTTTTATTTAAAAAAATTGATTGAAAAATTCAAATGTTAAGTTGGTATTATTTCTTTCCAATTTCTCAAATTACTCATCATTGTGCCACATCACAAGTTTGCTCAAGTCCGAAGCCCTGTCTTGATTCGTGCTCATGCCAAACAATTAAACCTTGACATTTCCCAAATGGCTGATAATCATGAAAAGACGGGAACTCTAAGCTTACAACAAAGCAAAGGCTTGGAGAAATTGGAGGGAATTTTGAGCAAATACTGATTATGCTAAAGAATCTATCCTCGAATAAGGAACCAAGCCCCAATAACAACTCTAACAACAACAACTCCAACTTTGAGATGTCACACAACAATGATAATGTTGAAGGAGACCAAGCCAATAATGGATGAGCCTGATGTTGTGATCATCACTCCAAAATGTCAAGAGAAAAGGTCTATGAATCATAAGATAGCTAGGGAAGAATACACCAAGATGTTGAGCAAAATGGAGATACTATAAAAATAAAAATAAAAAAAAGTGAGGGCTATGCAAGGGCTAAAAGCTTATGGGAGATTAGATGTTCAAGATTTCTATTTGTTCCCTAATATTGAGATGCCAGCAAACTTCAAAGTTCCAAATTTAGAGAAAATTGAATGGAAGACTAATCCTATGGTTCATCTCTAACCATGTATACTTAGAGCATGACTTCGTACCACAAGAATGAGGAGTTGATAATTCATTGTTTTGCATAGCTTGGTAGGCAGAGCTTTGACTTAGTTTCTGCAACTTGGCAAAAATCAGACAAGAAGTAGGAGAAGTTTGGCAAAGTTATTTGTGAAGTAGTATCAATTTGTTACGGACATTACGTCCGATCACATTAAGCTTCAAAGGATGATGAAGATTGAGGCGAAAACTTTCAGAGAGTATGCACAAAGGTGGAAGGAGAAAGCTTCCAAGTCCACCCCCACTGAATGAGAAGGAAATTGTTTGAGTCTTTGTCAAGACTCTAGACGGGCCATAGTTAGAGAAGTTGCTTGGTTGTCTTACTAATCATTTTTCTGATGTGGTTATTGTTGGATAGCAGGTGGAAGATGCCATTAGAGAAGGAAAGTTGAATGGGCCGACAAAAAAGTTTAAAAAGCCTAGTGTTCAGAAAAGGAGGGAGAAGTTCACATAACTACAAGCCACTTACCTAAGAATAATCCATACCAGCCTACTTATCAACCTTTTGTTAGCTCCAGAACCCTTCCAAAAGGTGAAACGAGTTCTGAATAACAACAAAGCCAATTTAAAGAAAATGATTTAAAGAACGACTCCTGGCTATATTGAGTTTCTTGTAAAGATTAAACAAGTTCTATCGTTTAGCATAACAAGGCTTAATCAAACGATGATATATTTTACTTTGCATGTGCAAGCATATTTTATCTCATGTTAAGAGATATGAATTGAAAATGAAGTAAAATTATACCCTTATTCAAGCTTAAAATAACTAACGATTGGAAGAAAAAATCAACGTTGCATGAGAACAAGTTCAGACTTCAAAAAGTAACACTATACTTAGAAAGTATACCTTAGGAAGATATCAAATTATCTATGAAGCCAAAGTGTTCTATTACCTTCAATCATCTCTTTTGTAAAGCTTAAATTATCAACAAACGTTGTTTGAAGACAAAAGACTCAAGAATTATCAAGGAAATATTACGTTCTTCAGAAAGCTCACTCACTGAAACGTGCGCTCTCAAAAAGAGGATGAGGGAAATTTGAATTTCAAATTTGAATTTGAAGAGTCAAATCCAGTGTAGAACTGACTCGTCGTCTCTTTTACCTTTGAGGTCAATGATCCTAGGTCCTAGAAGAAAAGTTCAGAAACCATGATTCAGAAAGTATAGTTGTTTTTGAAAGGACTTCAAAAATCTCAAATATTGCAATGGCTTCTGTAACATCTGACCAACAGACAAGATATTCTTCTAGGCTACCTTTTTAAGACACAAATAAATGGTCAACATTTGTCCCTGGGAAGTATGATCAAGGAAACGGTCACAAAAAGACCTCTATAAATAGAGATATTGTGCTTTCAAAAGAAATAATCTTTGACCCTCTAAACGAAGCAAAGCTCTGTGAAAATTTCTCCTTATCTTCCTGTAGAGTTCATTACATCTAGTAACCATTTCCTTTAATATGTAAAAATCTTCTTCTACGTTCGATTATTATTCATATGTTCTTCCAAGGAAGAACATTTAGAAGAAGTCATTCAAGTATTTCCAGAACTTTCATTGTAAATCTTATAGACACTTGAGTGTAGGTTAGTTTGAGTTGCAAACCCAAACACAAACCTTTGTATCCTCAATCCAATCGTGATTGGTGTGAGCTAGCTTAGAGAGTCTAGTTAAAGACTACTCGATTTAGCTTGAAGAGACTGATGAATAACTACTTGGTGTGACAGTAGGGTTGTTTACTAGTCACTGGTGAAAACTTGGAAAGGCTATTGTAAAGACTATCCTTGTTTACTTTCTGGTGTGAGAAAGGTTTGGTGAAACTCAACGGTTGTTGAGAAACTTGATGTAGGCAAGTTGGTTGAACAAGTGTAAAACTTCTTTAGTATCTCTCTCTTCCTTCATCTCTCTTTTTATTTCTATATCCTTTTATTAACTGTGTCCTCTGGAAAGCTTTCTTTTACTCGTTCATTACATATTCTATTCAGAAACTTTACTTTCTGAAGTTCCTAAGGCTATTTTTCGCTACACTTCAAGTTTATAACTTGATAGTTTTTTAAAGTTTTCAAAAGTCATATAGGCAAAGAAAAGGTTAAACACGATTAAACCCCCTTCTCGTGTGCTTTTCTACATACACCTTCCCCATTCTATCATACCCATATCAGACTCACACCCCACCTTCTATAAACAATGTTTCCTTTCGCAACCCACCTGTAGGTAACCCAGGTAATGCATCAAGTTCTTCTTCTTACAATCATTTTGACATACATGGAAGAGAAAGGGTGAAATGAAGCTGGTACCATTCAGGTATAGTGACATCTATGACTCCTATTGACACAAAACTTATGGCTCCAGAAGTTTTGAGACCTGTACAAATCTCTTCCCAAATGGTACAATCTTAATAAGACTTGCAAGTGTAACCAGAATTTCTGCTATTTGAGTACAAATGACCAAAATGCCCTAAGGTCATTTTCCAGAATTAAAAAGGACAGTTGACTCCAATCCTGAATGGGTCAACTCAATGTCTGAAAGGGTTATAATTGTTATGGTTTTTATAGGAGGTAAAAATCGTTTTCTGAACTTTGGTTCAAAATGACCAAAATACCCTGCTATGTTCTAAGGGTAAAGGTGCCGTAAGCAGAATTTTCCAGGAAGTTTAGAATAATGTTTTTAAGTGATGTTTGATGTTTAGTTGGGCCCAAAAGATCCGGGCAGTTTTAGTGCAAAATTACCATTTTGCCCCTAGAAGTGTCCAAGTGAGCCTAATACGCAATTAAGCAAACCTAAGCAATATTAGGCTCTAATCGAAGATTAATTTATTTCGATAATTAATCTAGAGTCAAAATGATTTATTAAGATTAATTAGAATCTAAGATTGCTTAGTTAAACTCTAATTGCATTCTTTAATTCAAGATTCCTAGTCATGGAATCTTGAATAGTATTTTTCTCTCCACTTCCTTAATTTAAGGAAACTTGTCTATGACTCAATTAGACTTAATGAGAGTTTTAATTTGTTAATCTAGTATGACCACTCCCTAATCAAGTCTTGGCACTCCTAATTACCCAATTACCTCACCTAAACACCTTCTTATAAACTCCTAATCAAAAGCCTAATCAAAGACACACATAAACACACCTTTAAACCACAATTAGATGAAACAATTTCCTCCCTTGGGCTAATGATGTGGTCGAAAATCCTCCCTCATTTTCCTCACATGTTGATTTATTTTACACACCAAAAAGCCATGCTTTGCCCATGCCTTCCATCATACCTTGCCATGCCCAACACCATGCTTAAGACCATGCCTTGGCCAAGAGATATTTTCCCTTCTCTCCTCTCAAATGGCCGGCCACTTCCTCCCCCTCAAAGGCCATCCATGAGCTCTGCATCTTCTATAAATACACTAGCTTGAAAGCTCTTAGAATCCTTTACACACTTGAGCAAACTTCAAGCTTTCTTTTCCAAACACAAAGAACTTCTTTTCTCTCCTCCTTGGCCGAGTTCTTCCTCAAGACTCCAAGAAGGATTTCCTTCTCTTTTCCTATCAAGAAACAAAGCTTTCCTTCCTTTCTTCAAGACTTCTTTAGGTAGGGGTTTATTTTCTAAGTTTTGTGTGCTTCCTTTAAGGAAGAGTGCTAGTATTTCTCTTAGTTTTTCCAAGTTCTCCCTCCCTCTTTTATATTTCGGCCTAGAGCCTTTGATTGAAAAAAAACTTTGGCTTGATGATGAGGTTTCAAGATAATGACTTGTTGTCATGTGAGAAACCTCTAAAGCTTGAAACAACTTGGTCTTGGACCATATATGCTTGTGTTCTTTTCTTTTCCTTGGTTTATTTTTCGGTTTCCTTTTCACTTGTTTGGACAAGGTTTGGTAAAATATTGAGTAGATCACAAAAGCTTTGGCAAAGAAAAATTAATCACATGTTTTCCAAGAGCTCTAAGCTTACCCTTGCCAACCTTAAAGTTGATCGGCCGTTCTAAGAGTTTTACTCTAGATTGAAGCCCATGAGCAATAAAATAAAGCATATGAGTAGTTTTATTCGTGTTTGTTTTGTTAAAATGTTGGTATTCTTGTTTTAATCTACTTTCTTGAGCTTGATGATGAAGTTCAAAACCTAAAACTTCTTTGAGGACTTGGTGTTAAGAACTCTAAAGCTCATCTTCCATTGTTAAGATACATGTTGGGTTAAGGCTATTGATGTTCCTCTAAAGTCTTGTAATAGCTCTAGTTGAGATAAAATAAGTTGCATTCATGTTTAAGTTTATGTCTTGCATCTCATGTTTATTTTGATGTCATCACTAATCTCACAAGAATAAATGAATGAACTTACAATACCATATTTAAACGATGACACTAGGATAGAGGATATCCCTACTGAGATTCTTTAGCAAGATTCTCACCCTCTCTCTCTTTCTCTTTCCGTTACATCTCCAACTGCGATGGCATCGTTTGTGATTTTTGTTGATATGCCCGTGTAGAAGCTCACTCGAATCCGTCACCGTCATACCATTTCGAGGGTCGTTGTGCTATACGCATTTTTGCATACATGGGACGCCCATTTGCCTTTAGTCTCCAATTTGCTTCACCCAGACTTCTCCCTTTGGCGATGACATGATTTTTGAAAGGACGCGACCAGGATGATGGCAGAAGGTAATTCCAAACCATCATCCTAGCTGTGCGCGATTCTCTGGAGTACGTGCCCTCATCGTCGTTCGGGAGGGACTTGTCAGAGGACTCACCGACCGATCCTTATTCGGAGGATTCCGCCCTTTGGTGCCTTCGCCCGATAGGGGTAGCGAGGACACGGTCTCTCGGCCAAGGCCTATGAGGCATGTACGTCAGAGAGGCGCCCTCGCCGAGGTGGTCACGTCGCTCCGCCGATTCACATGCCCACGCCCCCTCTCCGATAGGCCACATAGAGGAGCTTCGCGTTCATAGGTTACATATCTCCGTTAGAGGATTAGTGTCGTCCGTAGGCTCTTAGAGGAGGGTTGCTTGTGGGAGTATCTTTGGGGTAGTTTCATGTATTCGTTGTTATGTTTCTTATTTTCTGTTATTGTCCTGCAAGCTCTCCACTTATATGGGTAAGACTTTATGCTTTCCTTTGTAATTCAGTGGCTATGTATTAAACTATTATGATTAATATTATGATGATTGTTTTCATGATTGAGGTGTCCTTAAACACTTATGCTCTGTATGATTGATTTATTCTTCCGCTTTACGTTTCATTTATGTTATACGCAAAGACTCGCACTTTGTTTTATGTGTTTCATTTCAAAAAAAAAAAATTTACTGTATATTCCGCTAAGTATTTTGTAAATGAATTTAAAGGGAAGTAATAACTAATAATTAATCTTGATACGTCCTAGGCGTATGGGTTAAATATTAGGTGTTACAGCAAGTATCACATGGATGCACCTGGGCATACAATTGAAAGATGTTTATCATTCAAGATTCGGTACAAAGGCTCAGGGATGTGGGTAGGATCGAGTTTGATTATGGAAATAAATAGCCTCCAGGGCCCAATGTGCAGACCAACCCATTGTCGAAGTACAGCCTGAGGGTTGAAATTCCCTATTCAGGAAGTACTTGGTGCTTTCTTTATGTTTTACTCATTTAATTTTTGCTTCCATTTTGAATAAATTAATGTACTCTTCTCATTTTCAATAAAGTTCTCTTTATCCATGTGTCATAGTCTTTTACATATTTTTCTTCGTAAAAAAAACAAAAAATAAAAAACAAAAAAGGGCGGACTTCATATTTTGTTTTGTGATTAAAAGTGTTCAAAATAGGCAATCATGATTTGAAATAAAGTTTAGCCATGTTTCTCTACCCATGAAGATGTTGATTATTCATTGTTACCCATTTTTATGAGGGCTAACTTTTATCAATTAAGTTGTAACGTAATCCAAAGTTTGAGATGAAAGAAGAAGGGTAAATTACACTCACCTCCCCTAAGGTTTGTGGAAATGCAACTCACACCCTCTAGTTGTCAACTTACACTCACATCCTCTGCTTGTCAAATTTTAAGTATTTATATTATTCACACACCTCATTCAGAACACCGTTAGTAAACTTAACAGAATAACATTTTTGTGATATTAACTGTTCCTAATTAATAAAATTATTAAAATACCTGTACATACTCTGTTAAGTTAAAGGGTATTTTTATAATTTTATTAATTAGGAACAGTTAATATTACAAAAATTTCATTATGTTAAGTTTACTGACGTATTTTGTGAATAAGGAATGCGGATTAATATAATACTTAAATTTGTCAAGAGGGGGATGTGAGTGTAAGTTGGACAACTGAGGAGGTGTGAGTTGTATTTCCACAAACCTCAAAGGAGGTGAGTGTAATTTACCCAAAGGAAAGAAGGAAAACGTCATATTTGAAGCAAGTATGTCCAAATAAGAGAAAAGGAAAGAAGAGGGATGCAAAAAAAAAAAAGAGCAAATATGAAGATGAGTATGGATGCTTTCCTAGAAAATACAACCAATATAGTTATTCTCTTTTAAAAAGAAAAAAAGGTGATCCTTGATCTTGATATTGACCTTTTAACGCTTCATTGGGCCATTGATATCCTTTCATTCATAATTCTTAAACTTGGCCATGCTACAAGCTTAATAAAGTTCATTCTAATATTTGATTGATTGCTTTTATTTTCATTCATTTTAACTTTGAGAGAAAAGAAAGAAAAAAAAGTAAAGAAGGAAAAAAAGAGAAAAAGCAAAAGAAAAAGAAAAAAAGGTGAAAAGTGAAAAAGAAAAAAGTTTTGAACAATTGGTTGTGCCATTTAGATGGAAGCAAATATTTGAACCACCAAAGAAGAAGGATGTCTCTAATTCAGGTCTTTAACTTAAGGGCTAGTTAAAGGAATTTCTCATGACAAAAGGGAGACTATGGTATCATTGTTTGCAAGGTGGAGTTGGTAAGCTTAGGAGGCCAAATTTACTTCATGATGACTCATCCTTATTACCACATTTTCCAAGCACTCTTGCCAATTACAAAGCTCATGTCACCTACCTTTGGGCAACTTAAACTTGAGATGTGTCACAACAATGAATGTTTCTAAGTAACTTCAAATAAAATGCAGCTATATTCGTATTTTTTTCCATAAAACGGGCTTTTAAAAGTTTTTAATTTTGTAATTTGCATTCTAGGTATTGTGAAGCCTGGTCCATTTCCATTTTCATTTTAGGTATTGAGAAGCCTAGTTCATTTGCATCCTAGTTTATTTACATTCTAGGTATTAAGACACCTCGCTTATCCTTTTGAGGGCATTATTACGCTTTCTTTATCTTTTTGAGGTATTGTGGCACTTTCATTTTATCGATTGTAGGTATTGTGATGTTACTCAATGTAACGCGTCGATTTTCTTTTGAGTGTAAATGACCGAAAATGCCCGAAGGTCATTTCACCGGAATTGAGGATGATCAACGGGCAATCCTTGAAGGGTCAACTCAATGCTTGAGGGGGTTAAACATGTTGTGATTGATAGCAGAGGTAAAAATCTCATTTTTCCAAACTTGGCTCAAAATGACCAAAATATCCATATAGCGTTTTACGCGGGTATAAGTGCCGTTTGAGCACAAACTTCTCTAGGAAGTTTGGAATGCTAATTATAAGTGACTAGTGATGATTGTATAAGCTTAGTGATCCGGGAAATGTTTGTGCAAAATTATCGTTTTGCCCTGAAAATAGTGCATGACGGCCTAACGATATAATTAAGGAAACCTAAGCAATATTAGGCTCTAATCAAAGATTAATTAATTTTGGTAATTAATCTAGAGTCAAAATAATTTATTAAGGTTGATTATAACCTAAGATTGTTTAGATACACTAATCTTTGTCTTAAAAGTCAAGATTCCATGTTATGGAATCATAAATAGTATTTTCTCTTTCTAATTCCTTAAATTAATGAATTATGTTTGTGAATGGTTTTAATATAAAATGAGTTTTGATTTCACTAATGAAGCAAGACCACTCCTTAATCATTCTTGACATCCTTAATCATCCATTACCTTACCTAAACACTTACTTACAACCCCTAACCCATAACCTAAGAAAATCAACTCCTAAACACACACATAAACCATCATTAAAATAAGATTTTCTCACCCCATTTTTCCTTAATAGAACCGGCCACTCCATCCCCCAAATTCATCCATCACATGTTGAAATTCAATAAAAATATGTTTAAAGAATCATGCTTGCCCATACCTTGAACCATGCTTTGAACCATACCTAGCCATACCCAAAGTCATACCATGCAAAGAGATATTTTTCTCTCTTTTTCTCTCCAAAAGACCATCGGCCTTCCTTCCCCAAATGCACCACCATGTGTTTCATTTTCTATAAATAGGCATCCAAGGAAAGCTTGTAACATTTTGCTCATTTTTACAACTTCCAACCTTTCTTTCTCAAGCTCAAAGAATTCTCCTTCTTCTTCTTCTTCCTCATTCTTCCAAGAACCACCATCCTCCACCATTTCCTAAACACAAACCACCACACAACCACCATAGATATTCCTCTAAACACATAACCCATCCATTTCCAAGATCAAAAATACAAGACCAATCTTTCTTCCTTATTTTCTCTTCTTGGCCGAAAACCTCTTTGACACCAAGGAGGATTTGTTCTTCTCACCTCAAGAACCAAGCTTTCTTTCCTTCTTGCAAGAAAAACCATTTTTGGTAGGGAGTTGTTTTAAAGTTTGCTTTTCTTTTCTTTGTTTTAAGATGTTACAATGTTGAAATCTTCCTTTTTCCTCTACATTTCGGTTTCTTCCTTTCCTTTTCTTTTCTCTTGGATTTCAGCCTATAGTGGCCTATATGATGAAGGAACCATGGCTTGATAATGAGGATCATGGGTGTTGGTTGCAAAACCATCATTTATTTGACCTATAAAGCTTGAAGGTTCCACTTTTAAGAAAGTTTTTAGCAAGTGTTAATGTTATATTGTTAAAGTGGTAATGTTGAGCCTAGGACTTAAAGAAATGCATTCATATCTATATTTCAAGTCCTTACATCACATATTTATATTTAAGCCTTGCACTTTCATGTTTACATTATCATCTAATTAATTAACTCGAAACCCGCCTATTTCAACCTTAAAGTTGAAATGTGATTTAGAGCAAAAACTCTAAGGGGCCTAGAGCACTAAAATAAAGAATTGAACTTGCATTCATATTTATATTTCCTTGCCTAACATATTTATTTTCCAAGTTATCACCTAAACTTAAAGATTAAAACAAAAGCTTGCATTTTCATATCACCTAAATGATTAATCTCAAAGCCTACCTATTTCAACCTTAAAGTTGAAATGTGATTTAGAGTAAATACTCTAAAGGGCCCATAGTACTAAAATAAAGAATTGAACTTGGATTCATGTTTACAATTCTTGTCTAGCATATTTACTTTTCAAGCCATCACCTAAAACTTAAAGATGTAAAAACTAGAGCTTGCATTCTCATATTTAAATTTAAGCTTTGCATAGCATATTTATGTTTTCTTGTCATCACTCTATAATGTCAAGACTAAAAATGAAGCTTGCATTACATGTTTACAATTATGCCATCACTAAAATTAACCTAGTGCTCAAGACTCACTATTTCAACTTACATAAGAAACTTTGACTCTTGGAACACATATATGTTATCAAATAATGATATATTTTATTTTTGCTAAAGATTAGTTATCATGCCAAGGTGATGAAAAATTATTTATAAGGACAAGTTAGAGTTAGAATATGTGAAATGACTAGTTACTAAAGAATGTTATAGTTTTCCATATACTTGAGGAGTTATGTGGAATTGAGGTCTTATATGTTTGAGTTATTTGATTATTGAATGGATATGGCATGTTATGATCTTACTTGAAATATTGTAAAGTCGCATATGAGCAAAAGTAAAGTATATGATATGGTTGTGGCCTTTCATCTTAACATGATATGTTTGATGATAATCTACGATTTCATGCTCATATTGCACAAATGATATGCTAATATAAAGGTGACATAAAAGATATGGAATTATCATCTAGACTCCCAAATTAAAGGTTATGAGAGGTGATCTAAATAGAAAGTAATCCTTTGGACTCCCCAGAATTAAAGGTTATGAAAGGTGATCCCAATGCCCCTAACCCGCACTCAAAGTTGGGAATTTAACTTATCAAAAGGGATAAGGTTACGTTAGTGATGACTAGTGAGGTATGAGCTCATAACCTAGAACTCTCAAAAGGGAGAGTATTAGGGTGGCCCCAAGAAAGAGAATAAAAGTTTAAGTCACCTAAAGAATGAGTTATGTTGAGATATGTTGTGATTATGTTGTTTTCTCGCTTATATCTTGCATATAGTATGGACATGCATTTCATGATAAAGTATGTTGCATTCATATCTAAGATGCATACTAAAATGGATAGGTCTCAGTAAATCACACTTTAGAACCTTAAAAATTGGAACTTATGTATGTTCACTTTTTATAAAGAAAACAGAGTTCCTAAGGACGTAGACGATGACACTAGGATAGGAGGTTTTCCCTCCTGAGTTTCTTTATCAAGATTCTTACTCCCCCTACCTTCCTTTCTTTCTTTCTGTTACGTCTTCAGAGGCCGATGGCAATGTTTGTGGTCTTCATTGACATGCGGTGTGGGAGGTGCACTCCAGGACCACCGTTCTTACCACTTCGAGGGTCGCTATGCCATCTGTATTTTTGCACACATGGGACGCCCCTTTGCTTATCCAGTCTCCAGCTTCAAGTTCACCCCCACATCCCTCTATGGTGATGATCTGATCTTCAAGCGCTCGACCCGCGACGAGCATACTTGGCGTGCAAGCCCTTCGGTTTCGGCGTTCGTGACTACCCAGAGTACGTACCCGTACGAGGCTTAGAGGCTGACCCATCGAGGACTCCCCTACACACATCTCTCGAAGGGTTCTACACCTACGGCACCCATGAACATGGGTAGAGGCGCAAGGATGCGGTGACCCGCCCAGGCTAGCCTGGCGCAGAGAGCGTCAAGGGCCCTGGAGGCCATGTTGGTCCCCTATTCCACTTGCATAAGCCCGAGGAGCTTGCCCAGTTCATTGGGTATGTACCCCTCGCTGGAGGATCAGTTCCGCAGTAGACCATGATGGAAGACCCGATAGGAGTGCCGAGTTGTCATGAGGATCCCTTTTTCTTCCTGCATCTTTGATAGGGGTGACTTTTGTTGAGCACTCGTAGGCTAGGGAGGGGAAAACGTAGCTGGCATTTGATGTTTTGTAATTCCATGTATTTCTGTTTTCCTACATTTTCTTTATGTTGTTTACTTATGTCTTGAAAGCTAGCCCATTATGTGTGGGTGTGACTCTGTCCCTTTAATTCTCGTGTATTGTGAATATGTTCCTTGTGATATGTAATATAAGTTTGTTTCATGTTCATGAATTCTGTGCTTGAAATGTATATATGCATGGTTTATATATCCCCTGCTTACTTTGATGGCACTTAACGTTACATTTAAGCTAGCATGCGCGGCTCACGTTTTGCTTTATGTTTTCAAAAAAAAAATTCACCTATATTTTTCGCTAAGTATTTTAATAAAAATGAATTTAAAGAACGAAACAAAAGAATAATGACTAATAATTAATCTCAATACGTCCTAGCGTGTAGGTTAAATATGAGGGTGTTACACTCAACACTTTGAAGGTATTGTGATGCCTTCTTTATCTTGAGGTATTATGACGCCTCGTTTTATCCATTATTAGTATTGTGACGCTTACTTGACACTTTGAAGGTATTGTAATGCCTTCTTTATCTTTGAGATATTGTAATGTCTTACTTTTATCCATTGTAGGTATTGTGATACTTGATATTTTGAAGGTATTGTGAAACCTTCATTATCCTTTCAAGGTATTGTGACACCTCATTTTCATCCATTGTAGGTATTGTGACGCAAACTCAACATTTTAAAGGTATTGTGACACACTCCTTACCCTTTTGAGGTATTGCGACACCTCATTCTATCTATTGTAGATATTATGATGCATACTCATCACCCCAATAATAATAATAATATACTTATTATCTTAAATTTAAGAATGCTTTATTATAATAAATTTTTATGAACTTTAAGTTTTTGTCGATTACATATTTAATTAAATACTTTTAAATTGGAAAAATGTAATGAATATAAGTTAATTCTGATTTTAAAAAATATTTATTATGTGTAAAAATAATTTTTTATCTAATCATATTTTTTTAGAATTGAATTTTTAAGTCCTCAACTGTAATTTTATAAAAAAAATACTAATATATTTGTCATATCAATTCAATTTCTGATTGTTCTAAAAGTACTGTTAGATTTTATGTTTTGCCTATGAATATTTTAATTGATTTATTTAAATGAGACAATACTTTCTAGATATATTTAAATTTTATTTGATTTGTATAATTATATTAATTCTTATTTGATTAGAAAATTATTCCAATAAAAAATTGATATACATTTAATTTCTTTAATGACTTGATTGTAGAAATTATTCTGATTTGATTTCAGAAAACCAAGATTAAGAAAAGAAAATCAATCCCCACGTCATAAAGCTGTAATTTAGAATTAATGAATGAGCATATCAAGAAGAAACAACTACAACTTACAGCAATTACTCACCAAAACAACGAATATCCTTCACCAAACCAGTTGGAACTCGAAATTGCAAATGTGAGTAAAATTGTTGGTTTTATTTGATCAATATTACCTTTAGTATTCGATAGACTTAACATTTTGGGTCATGACACTTGTAATAGATGCAACTTTTAAGCTTAATGCAATGCTAAAAAATTGAGAAAATAAAGTTGTATTCTAAGCACTTGATCCAACAAGTACTTTTACAATATACATCAAAACATGAAATAAGTTTCTATTTCTAGTTGTGTTTCTAATTTTTCTTTAAAGAAAGCTTTCTCTCAAAAGGGCTCATATTTCTATGTCGTTCCTTTTAAAATAATATATTTTGACTGTCGTTTGATTATTTATGGCATGTTCAATTGGCACGCAAACCATATTACCGCTTACCAAAATGAGGCACGGCAAGTACTAAGGTTTGTGGTGGTTGAGGTTATAGACTAGTAATTATAGTTGTCTTTTATATTTTTGAGTAGGTGTTTTAATGTTCAATTCCTTCTGCCCCTCCCCTATCTTCTCTAGAAATAATGATTAGCGTTAATATCTTTGTTTAAAAAAAAAAAAAACACTAACAAGGTTCGCGAAGCCTCGTGATAGATTAAGAACGACCTATTCTTCATTACGAGAGAATAACAAACTAGACAAGTGTCCATACCACATATACAGTGAAACAAACTACTTGGTACTGGGTAGGGGTGACTTTTCTTCATTTAATGAAGTTCCTACTTCGTTGTGGTTGCAGTGTCAGCGATCTTATTATAATGAACAGTTCAGAAATCATTCAAAGCTATCTAATGCATGCATATATGGGGTCCATTCGCCTAGCTAGCTTGGCTGGTGGCAGTTCGCACGCATAGTCAGGGGCTGTTGAGTTGGCAGAATCAAACCTCCAAGAACAAGACAGCAGGAAACCCCAATAAAGGTGAATGTACAGTTGTCAAACTACCTCCGCAAGGGAGAAATACGGAGCAAAGACAAAAAGGAGTTCCATTATTTGAATTCATTTTACAAAATAGCATGCAAATTTATTTATTATCTACCATTAAAAATAATTATATAGTATTTGAAATAGTATAATATGCTATTGGAATCATTTATGAGTAGTTCTATTTGAATATTCATTTTATCATCAATTGATAGAAAAGTGGGATAAGTCGAACCATCCATTTTCCAATCCTTTATAATCACGGGCTTTGTTAACGTCTCTGTGACCTCTTTAGGCCTCGGCCTCGCGGAGTCGCGTCTGCAACATGCTTTCTTTGTTGCCATTCTTTGCCTCGCCATGCTTGGCCTCCCATGCTTCTTCACGACCTCTCCGTTTGGCAGCGATATGCTCTTGCTGTTCACAGTTCACATCTTTCCGTTCTGCATTTAGGCTCCCTATGGAAGTGCCTTCACGTGATTGCAGTGGGGTGGCCTTGGGGGTTTGGATTGTTACTTTTAAAAATTGTTTGCCAAACAATTACTTATTTTATTGTTGTTAAAATTTTCTTTTAGAAATAAGAGAAAATCATCCTAATTAGTTCTTCTTAAATTTTACTAGGACAAATGCCTCTCTCTAGAAAAATGCCGTACAAATTTATCTTTCTAGCTATATATGAATCAATTTGATATTTTTTATAATTCTTAAAAGATTAATTTATCCTATTTTTTTTAAAGGGAAGGGATCAGTTTGTCCTGCATCTTAAATTGATAGAGACATCTTTTCGTATTTTTTAAAATCAACTTATCCAATGCGAATCAATGTAGGGGTTTTTATCTAGAAATAATAAATCAAACAAATTTTTGTTTTTACTATTGAAAAATTGACCTGAGAATAAAGTTCTCAAACAAAATTTTTTGTTCTTTTGTTTTTAAATATTGAATTTAAACTTACTTTAAAAAAATTATTTTAAAAAACACAGAAACAGAAATGCATTCAAACAAGCCCGAAATCTTGCTACTATTTAGTATTTACGCTCAAATTTGAATCATTTCACTTGTATGAGTTGGCACAATACAGCCTCATTCTTTAGTAGGAAAAAATTAAAAAGATTAGTAGGGTAGCTATGTACTACAAATTAAACTCCGAGTGGATGGCTTAATTAGTTTCTTAATTGTCATGAGTCAAGCTTGTAAAAATTATAATTTTTTTCAAAGTAATTTTTTTTCCAGGCGCTTGAAAAAATAATTCAACCTTTAGTGACTATGCAAAACTATATTCAACTTGTTTTCGTAAAAGTGAAGTAATTAATTTTTTTGATGAAAAATTAATTATCACTTCTCTTTCATTTATCAATTCTTGAATTTTACCAAATCAAATATCCGGATCTCTTATTATCGCCAATAATATAAAAAAAGTCTCCATGTCTCATGAAAGACCATTGCAGGGTGTAATAATAGACTTATCGTTGCAATACATTGTTGTGAGAGAATCACTCCTACGATTTAGGGTATGTTTGGTATGATATATTTGACATGATATTATAAACTAATATTATATGTTATGTCTTTATTTGTTATTTGGTGCAAGTAAGTATTGTATAACTTATATGTCATAATCTCACTTATACGTTCAAAATACTATATAACTTAATATAACATGAGAAGTTGGATTAGGGTTAATTAGCTTTTAAAGTATAAAGTCACCTTTACTTTTTAATATTCTATTAAAATAAATTAATTCTAAAATAAATCATAATAAACTATATTATAAAAAAATAATTTTTAATAAAATTATTTTATCATAAATAAATGCAAATAATATATGATATCAATTTAGTTATATATAACAAAAATAAAAATAAATATAATTGGTAAATAATAAATAAAATAAAATAATAAATACTTAATAGCAAATGAATATTTTAAATAAATAATATATAATATAACAAGTATAAATTATTAACAAATAAAATATATAAATAAATAATAAATAATATGTAATATATAAAATTGAGGATTAATAAATCAAATTTATATAATTATGATTTAGAGACTATGAGAGAGGTGAAAATTCATAACTTTAAAGAGATTAATTAAGTATGAGATGTGCAATATACTATGCATTCATTTTCATCATTAGACATGATTCCATGTATGTGTTCTTAATGTTTAGATGTTTCATAGTACTCTATTTTCTATCATATAATTATAAGATTTCATAAATCTTAAAAAACAAGTCACTTTAGAAACTATGTTTGCGAACTCATTAAATGAACCAAAGCATGTCCATCAATTTCATAAATAAATTGAAGTGGCCTGTGGACGACAAAAATGACATTTAACTAATTTCTTATGTCTATTGAGTTTCCCTTTGGATACTTAGCCCATTTATTTTAGTGTTTTTTGTGTTGTCTTCAAATGAGCCTGCGAGCACTGTTACTGGAGCTCCATGTTCCACCTTTGGTGACAACACATGCTAGGGAATTTTAGTCTATTCTTTATTTCCCATATTGTATTCCATATTCCCTAGCTTGTATACTAGCTGATTTAGTTTCCTATTGATTTATGATACTCACTTGAGATAGTTGATGTTTGCAAGTTATTTTATTTGAAGTCAAAATACTATTGGCCGACAATTATCTTTTTAATAGGACATGATGTATCCTCCAAATAACTCGTGTCACTTATGACATACTAAGCTATTATGATATCTTATAATTATGTGATGTGATGATTGGATTTGCTATGACCATGGAATGCTGACAGATGTGCTGATCATGTGAATGAGGGACTTTTTATCGCTATGCGCATGGTTCTTATCGATTTACAAATGTTATTCAAAAGAAAAAAATATATTATTTTTATGAACACCATATTTTATCTAGAGCTTTTTATATATAAGAAAAATAAAGAGAAAAAATGAAACAAACAAAAATCAAATATTTTCCTTTTCAATTAGCATTTTTTCTTGTAAAATTGTTTTTTTTTAATTATCATCAAATCTGATCTTTTTAAATTAGTTAGCATCTTTTCTAATGAACAATAAATCATTCTTTTAATTAATTTTTTTTCTTTCCAATCAAACCATTTTCACCTAATCAAATCAGTTTTAAAATTATATCAATTAAAATATTTTTTATTAGTATCAGTCATTCATTATTACATTTTCATCTCTCATTTTGTAAAAATGCAGATCATTTTCTTCGTAACAGGACTGATAGAAGCCCATCACAGACACACAAGAGGCTAAACACACCTCATACGGCGGCACATTTTCACCCCGGCACCTTCACAACTTTCTTCCCAACCTTCGCCTTCCACTGCTCATCACCCCATCAACCTCAATCAACATCATCATCACCATAGAACCATCCTCATCAGATCACTGACATTAACCCTCACACCATCAAAAAACCTCGATCCATCAACAATGACATCATCACCACATAGCCATCCTCCTTCAATCACCGTCATTATCTTTCGCATCATGTAGCCACACGCCCCCATTCTAAGCGATCATCAGCACGTCCCTCATTCGCCATCACTGTAAACCCAAACCTCTTCATCATGTCACCACCATACATAACCATAACCACCACTGATATTCATCACAAATCAATATTCCATAACCATAACCACCTTGATTGCCGTGCGAAGTGCAATTCCCCTACTACACGTGTTTGCTGGTTGCCATCCATGGCTGCCACATAGTACCCCTGTGTCGTGCTTTGGAACTCAAGTGTCGCTAACCTTTTTGATTCTATATTATTTTTTTATTTTAGTTTTTGACTTTATTAATCGTGCATCATTTTCTTTTTATTTTAAAAATTGATCGTGTCTTCCTTTCATCAATGTTTCCTTTTTTTCATTTAGTTTTAATTCTAGTTTTTTGGTGTATCCATATCTTTTTCAGGTCCAAGTTTTAATTGAAAAAAACTATCTTTAGTTTCTTTTTGTCATTTAACCTTGTTTGCTTTTTATTTCTGTTCATGTGTGATGGGCTTTGGTTTGATTTAATCTTTTAGTTTGTTCAACTTTGAGTTTAAAAGTAAAGTATAAATAGGCTCAATATTTTTTAGTTTTGATTTTGTTAGCTTTCTTTTGGTTCACGTGTCAAATGAGCTAAGCTTTTTTTTTTTCCTTTTTGGTTTATTTTTTCTAATTTGAATTTATAATTAAACAAAATACAAAGAAAACATTCTTTCAATCCATGCAACACCTTATGATGTTGATGTATGAGTTATCATCCTCAAGTCTCACAGAGTATAAGAGTTTATTGTACGGTTCACACTATCTTAAACCCTATACAAAAGTGAAATTCTTTATTTCTTTTCTTAATAAAATCAATCAAATACACACTTATTTTTACAAGAACTACGTATCTTTGAGTTCTTCATTGTATAGAAGATGTGTCGTCATAGTAAACAACTATCAAGCTAAAGTTAATTTTTCTTTAAATTTTATTCTCTTTTTATTTAATTTTCATTTTTATTTAATTTTATTTGATTTTTTAATATAATTGTATTTTTTTTTAGGAAAAATAAATATCTTAAAGTTATAAATAAATTTGTATAATGAGCTCTAGGGTAGCCGTATTTATATGGATATATTAGGGGTACAGTGGGATTAAGTTTTCACCATTTGCTAATCATAATTAGACTCCCGAACCTCATATTTTTTAAAAGACCAGTTTGCAAACTAAATGGCTTTGCATATTTAGCCAAAATTAAAACTGGTGGCGACTCCCATTTTTAAAATCGATTGTCATTTTCGTCATGGCATCTTCCGAGGACATTGTGAAGGTTTGGCAACTCTCCTGGGATGGTTAGAGAGTCAAGCCTATTAGAGTAAACTATAGAAATAATTATAACTTTATAATATTTATTTTTCCCCTGTCATATCACATTTTTTCCTGTAAATAAATGTCTCTTTTTTTATTTATAAATAATTGTTTATTTTATCTGTAAATATTTATCACTCAATCCTTAGGGTAGATGACTTTTTGTACATATATTATTTGGACTTTTGTCTTACAGGAATATGTATGCTCCTCACACAGTGCACCATCGCTATCTCACACACATTTTTGGCTCTATATCCTAGCTTGTGCAACTTGAGGATTAGGCGGTCCCAACATTGTCATTGAGGGGCTTCATGCCCACTTGACATTTGGCAGGAAACCACCAAGATTGTTACTGGTATCATGGATCGGTCATATAGAGGGTTCATCCCTACTTGTGGTCCTTTCATGAAGTCTCTATTCCATGGGTAGGGCAATTGGGAATCATGGCTTTTAGAAGTCTAGATCCATCCCAAAGCATTAATAGAATGAACCTAGCAACTGAACATCTGTCCTCTAGGTCTCACCTTTTAGGACACAAAGGAGCATCCATTTCCTTGATGTCTCACTTATTATTGTATATGTCTCCAACATACATGCATACATTTTCCCATAAAAAAATTCTTGTAAACATGTCATACATTATGCATCTAGTACCAAAAAAAAAAAATCTTATTTCACATACATTCTATCTCATGCATACATGGCATGCATTCCTTTCTCACATTACTCATGCACAATATGCATAGCTCAGCCTTACCACTCATCAATGCATACATTCTCATCACATTGACATCATCCAAAAGAAAGAAAAGAAATCATTTGACATTCATTTTCATGCATTCATGGCATGCTTATGGCATGCATTCATACATCATTTTTCATACATAGTCCATATAAAATATATATATATATATATATATATATATATATATTTAGCATGCATTCATACATCTTTTTTCACGCATAGTCCACATCATAGGAAAAAAAAACATTTGGCATGCATTTATGCATACATTTTCTTTCATGAATATCCATTTCCAGGAAAAAAAAAATTTGGCATGCATTTCATGCATAGCCCATATTCATTAAAAAAAAAAAATTGGCATGCATTTATTCATAAATTTTCTTTCTCATCCATAGTCCACATCATAAGAAAAAAAAGAAAAAGAAAAACCATTTGACATGCATTCATGCTTTCTTTTCACATATCATAACTACATCCATACAAAATATATATATATATATATATATATATATATTTAATATGCATTCCATCTCTCATCTATCCATTCCCTAGTTGGCATCATGCATTTCTTTCCACACATGATAGCATGCATCAGCACGCTTAAAAAAAATTTCTCTTTCTCAAATCATTCAATAGGCATAGCATACATATAAAAAAAAAAAACTTCGTCCAATATGCATTTGCCATGCATCATATACATAGCATTTCATTTTGTAAAAAAAATTAAAAAAAATGTGTCATTTCACATCTAGACATTGCTCATCCAAGAGAAATTTTGTTGGATCCAAGAGGTTGTGTTTGACAGTAATGAGCAAATCAAAAGGAGGAAAAAAAAGAAAAGGAAAAGAGAGAGAAATAGGATTCAAAAAATAAATAAAAGAGGAGAGCCAAGGCCAAAGAGCAAGAAGAGAAGGAGGTGAGCTAAGGACCCCTGAAGAAAAATTTGAAGAAGTCATTCCTGGCCTTAAAGCTCAAAGTTGATGAAAGTTCAACAAAGCTTTGGAATATGTGAACCGGTTCTCCTTAAGGATATGAATCATGACTTGACTTGAGCTTGATCAATAAATTAATGGATTTTATGGCCTCAAATTGTATATGAGCTTTTGAAATAATGAAATGATTGTGCATGATTATTCCAACACATTGTTTTCCATCTTTTCTCATACATTCTTGCTTTCTTTTCGATTCTTTCAAAATCTTTTTCCTTTCAAACATCTCCCCCTATGCGGATAATTTTAATAACTCACTAATTGATTCTTGTGTTACAATGGATATGAATAATCATAATCTTGATGAGGGTCCAAAGCTATGCAAACAGCATGTTCTGGTGCTAAAGTTAGTGAAAAATGGTCACACATACAATAATCAAAGAGTAAAATGCCACCCCAAACATTTTAATTCAACTAGGGCAATTTTAAATTGTTGATATGAAATTAGTTGCAACATTCAACTATCAAATGTAATCAACACCAATTTGCCAAGGACAAACATAACAAAGGAGGAGGAAACATTTGCTCTTAAGTGCCTTAGCATCAATCATAAGCGTCAAACTAAGAAAAGTCATACACTGTAAAGATCCATCTTAGGTGAAAAACTAGCAAAGCTAGTTTTAAAATAAGGTGAAGGAAAAGGCTCGCTGGATAAAAAAACTAAAAAAAAAAAAGAAAGAAAAAGGATCCAAGCAAAAGTTAGAGCAAAAAAAATGAAAAGAAAAAAGTTCGCTAGATTGAAAAGTCAAAAAAATAGTCTAGGAAAAGTTAGAGCAGAGTGCAAACTAGATTGAAAACCTAAGAGGAGTCTAGGAAAAGGTGTGTCACTTCGAAATCAGGCAAAAAAGAGCTTATGAACAATGTCAAGCTGGGGTAATTAAATGACCGCTGATCAAACAAGAGTCATTCTCACAAAAATGAAGAGTTAACAGTCAAGGCATATTCATAGCATAGCAATGGATTCTAATCTTGATCATGAATTCTAGTTCAAAGTAGCTAAGCAACTGATGAAATGGGTAATCAAATGAAATCGTATTGCACATCCCTCCACCTTATTTCAATCCTCTGTGCTTTGTAAACATCACACACTTCCAAATTCAATCCCTTCATTCTAACTTTTATCTCACTTTTATCTTCTCTCTCCTTCATCATCAAATCTTCATCATGCATAATCTAGACACCAAGAAGTCAAGTTCATGTCTAGTTCAAAAAGCTTGTTAGATGAAAACCCGAATGGGCGGTCTAGGCAAAAATTAGAGCAAACATAAAAGAAAAAGCAAAACAAAAAGGAAGAAGAAAATGAATAGCTCACTAGATTGAAAACTTGAAAGGACGTCTTGGCAAACATTAGAGCAAAAAGAAAAAAAGAGAGAGAGACTTACTCAATTGAGAACCAAAGATGTCGGTCCATACAAAATTTAGCAAAATCAAAAAAAGAAGCAAAGTCCAAAGCATGACAAGGTCAGAGAAGAAGATAAGATCAAAGGGAAGCTGGAAATAAGAAAAATAGGGAGAAGAAAAGAGAGAGTGGGGGAAGAATAAAGCAACTGTTCTCAAAATGGCTCATCTTGGATTAGACAAAGGTTTTCCCAAAAGTGATGCTTAGATGCCAAAACTGGGGCAAATTTCTTAGCATCAAATCATCTAGGTTTCATCATCATTCATCATATGCAAAGTCGTCTTTCTCATCATTCATCATCAAATCATCTAGGACATTCATCATGCTCATACAATCAACATTTTCCACGCCCTAAATTGGGGCAATTTTTTTCTCTTTTTTTTTGCAAAGTTATCTCATCACATTAGGGCATTCATCATTTACACCATCAAATCATCTAGGCATAGTTGTCACAAGTCATGTCATTTATCATATCATTATTGCATCATTTAGCCATCCCTAAGCATTTGCATTTCTGCATCATGAATCATTGCATTTCTTCATCCTAAGCATCAATCATGAGCAAGCATCACATTGAGCATCCATTTATTTTGCATACTTTCTTGTGTCACACTAATCATATCATTTACTTTCTACACTATCATATCATTTAATTTTTAACACTTATCACATCATTTATTTTTCTGCAATATCACATCATTTACTTTTTCACAATTATCACATCATTTACTTCTTGTAGTTATCACATCCTTTACTTTTTCATGGTTATCACATCATTTATTTCACACTATCACATCATTTACTTTCTTTGCAGTTATCGCATCATTTACTTTTCATAATTATCACATCATTTCTTCTACAATTATCACATCATTTACTTTTCTCACTATCACATCATTTAATTTTTACAATTATCATATCATTTACTTTCTTGCCGTATCATACCATTTACTTCTTCACACAATCACATCATTTACTTCTTCACTTTATCACATCATTTTCTTTTGTCTCATTGCAATCATTTACTTTTAAAGCAAAACACTAACCTCCTTTGAGATTCAATGAAATTACACTGACTTCCCTCTTGTTTGCAAATCTTACAATGACCTCCCCTAAACTTTATTAACTTTTACACTAACCACCCCTGAAGTTAACATTCCGTTAACATTACAAATAAAGTTAAATCATGTGTCATGCACATTATTTTTAATGGCAAAGTTGTAATTAATTAGAATAATTTAACATGTAAAAGGACTCAAACACCCTTAACATATATAGAAGCTCAAGAACTCAAGTTGTGCATTTGGACTACATCACACCAAACATCTGGACAACCAAAATATAGAAGCTCAAGTTGCATCCATACAACCAAATCCAGGAATACAATCCAATATAAAAGCTCAAGTTATGATCCCAAAAAAAAAATTGTTCATCCCATAATAAAGTCTTGTAAACTCCTTACGCAATTGTGGTGGTAACAACTTCTACATAATCAAAAGGTGATGGGATAACACCAGCAACCAATCCATTGATATGTGCCATATATGCCAATAGTCCAACTTTCTACTTATCACAAACTTGTAACATGCTTCTTGAATTTAATCTTGAGTTTCCTGGAAAATCATTCAAAGTAAAATGTAAAAACTCATACTCTAACTTACAATTTGTTACCTTTCCTACACGCATATAATCATATAGGCATGCATAAGCACTAGCTCAGCAACAATTAATCTTGGCTGGAAGAGTGTAGCCATTTTCTCCTTTCTGAATTTCAAGATTTTCACATCACAAAAACATTAACATGACACAAAGGCTATTATAAATATTTATATACATCTAATTTAAGTAGCAAGAGTTTGATTATGAGAAATTTATACCATTAGTTATTATTTGCAATTATTTGTGATATGGTCAAACCTATAACAATTTAATGAGAAGTTGAAAATACCTGGTATCCATGAGAAAGATGGCCACCATGAGGAAGATCAAGCTCCATGATTCTATCATGGGGTTTAAGCAAAGCGGTATAAACATGAAAATTTATAGGGGAACTAGATATAGGCTGCATGTTCACTACAATTTAGGGGTAATAATGATATCATGAAAATGTTATAGCAACATTTAATATCAAAGTGTGTTCATTATTCAACATAAAGAAACTACCTTATTAAGCACGCCACCTTCATCCTCAGGACCAGCTCTCCGTCTTCCTTCCTTCGATGGCAAAAACTACCTCAACCTCTCTAACTTCGACGGCCGCCTAACCCCGTCTCCTAGGTGCTCTCCTCCTAGGTCCGATGGTTCGCCCACCACATTGAGAACCTTCTCCGCATCAGGGCCCTTGACTTCTTCATAGGATCAAACTCTCCAAACGACAAGGAAGAGAAGGTTTTGGGCTCCCTTCCTCCAGCCATTGTTCCTCTTAGGACCCCTTGCCTCTAACGTGCTCGCCCATTGCTTCCTCACCATCGCGATCTTCAACCCGCCACCCTCAGCCTCAGATTCTCCCAACCACCAACCACCAAGGAGCTCATCCCTCACCTCCGCATGCATCCCACGGCCAAGGCGCATCTTTACCATCTTGTTCACCTTCCACAATGCCGGCCCAGCGTAACTCCACTATTCCTTTCCTTTTCCCAACGGAAGTCTTCCCTGCCTCCCGATCTGTCCTCCGAACTGGTGCCATGGCCGTGCGCGCAGCCTCCCCTTTCCCCTCTCGCTAGTTCGGATCTTCCACCGCAACCCCTTTTCCTTCTGTTAGCTCTCTTGTTAATCTCAGGGTCTGTTCAGGCTTTGCCGGTCTAGTCGTGGCCGCTGTGAGTGGGTGTAAGGGAATGCTACAATGGAAATGGAGGGACTTAGGGAGTGTGATGGAGATTAGGGTATGCCAAATATTAGATAGGGTTTGGCAACATGTTTTCATTCTTCCATGAGAATATGTGAGTGTGAGGGTATTTTGGATAATTCACTTATATTATTAATGCCGTTAAAATGTATTTGACGGGAAGGGAGGTCATTGTAAGGTGGCAAACTAGAGGAAGGCCAATGTGATTTCAGCTGAACCAGGGGAGGTCTATGTAATTTGCTCTACTTTTACGGTCACTTACTTTCACATGCTTTTAATTTCATGACTTTTTACTTTCACATGAGTTTACATTTCACAAGTCTTTTAAATTTCATATACGCTTTCTTTCACACGCTTTTACCTTTCACAAGTCTTTAATTTCACAAGCTTTCAAATTTCACATGCTTTTATATTTCATGAGTTTCTACTTTTAGTTTTCACTAATTATCGCATTGTCATATTTTAATAGCATCATTAAGTCATTTATTTTCATTGTCATCATCTATTGTTTCACTTCTATCCCTCCTTACTCCCAAGTCATGCATTCTCATCATTTCCTTTGATCGGCCAAAATATGTATTCATATCTTTACTTGTTCCTTACAAAGAAAATATCAAAAACTCCAGATTTTAATATTTACCTGGTAAGAACCAAGTAAAAAGAGGCAACTGTGAATACCATATTTTGTCTGTGCCCTTTTGTATATAAGAAAATAAAGAGAAAAAATGATAAAAACAAAAATCAAATATTTTCCTTTTTCATTAGCATTTTTTTCTTTAAAATTGTTTTTTTAATTATCATCAAATCTTTTTAAATTAGTTAGCATCTTTTCTAATCAGCATCAAATCATTATTTCAATCAATTTTTTTTTCCCAATCAAACCATTTTCATCTAATCAAATCAATTTTAAATTAGCATCAATCAAAATCTTTTTAATTAGTATCAACCATTCATTATTACATTTTCATCTCTCATTTTGGATAAATACGGATCATTTTCTTCATGGCAGGACTGATAAAAACCCCATCGCAGACACACAGAAACTGAACACAATCTCATCCGCAGCACATTTTCACCCAGCACCTTCACAACTTTCTTCCCAACCTTCGCCTTCCATGCTCATCACCCCATTGACCTCAACCAACATCATCATCACTATAGAACCATCCTCATCAAATCACTAACATTAACCTTCACACCATAAAAAAAACCTCGATCCTTAACAATGACATCATCACCACATAGCCATCCTCCTTCAATCACCATTATCATCTTCCTCATCATGTAGCCACACCCCTATTCTAAGCCATCATCACGACGTCCTTCATTCCCATCATTGTAAGCCCAAACCACTTCATCACGTCACAACAATACATAACCATAACCACCACTGATATTCATCACAAACTATCATGACCCGACTTTGATATAAGGGCATGTGAGGAATCTCATCCCTACATAAGCTTTCTAGGTGACATGTCTCTCTCTAAATACATATAATATAATAATATTATATTTAAAATACGATTTCTCTTCTAAATCAATACCAATTTATCTATTCAAAATATAATATTCCAATTTGTGAAAGCGAAATATCAAATGTTCAAACTCTAAAAACCCTTTTAACCAAATCTGCTATTCATGAAATCATAATTGTCTCATTATACAATCTAAATTTTTAAATACCAAAATCAACTTAACACTTGAAAACTAAATCAACTGCATATCTAGTTGGCTACATAAATTTTTAACCACAAGCTACATCTCAAATAGATACTTGAGTTCTAAAAACATAAACATAAAAGATTCAACTTTTGAAATCTAATACATAATCTAAAAATAAATGCATGGTAAAATCACCTACACATCTCCTGGAGCACTCTAATACTAAAATGCACCTAATTAAGCCTTATTTCAAAATAAGGCACATGGGAATAACTTACTCCTGGACAGAGGCAGAATGATAACTGTATGTGTAACTATGAAAGGAAGGGAGAGGGTCAGTCAACAACTTAGATGAGTGATTCTCACCTATCACCCACATGGGACAACCAAAGAAATATATATAATACAATATACATGCAATAAGCATAAACCATTTGATATTTTTACATACAAAGCTAGCTAGGAAAACACTTTTCATTCTATAAAATTCATAAACAAGCATTTCTAAACTCATAATCAATCATGAAATCATTTTAACTAAGAGTGCAAGCATCGGGAAACGTATGTTGAATATAATAAATAAATACATAATAGTAATAAAAAGTAAGGTAGCACTTAAGTCCTTGGCGGATAAAAGCATCTCCTGAAATCATAATGATCCCTCTCGGACAAGTGGGCACCTAACTAGGTCCCATTTCTCTAACTACTGGGGTAAAGCTGTCCTAAATGACAACTTAGTACCAAGGTTAATGATCTCTTCACCGCCGTAACTAACTTCTACTTCTTTATCTTCTACTAGCTAAACTAGTTTGTCAAAAACCAAAACTAAAAGGTGGGTGCTCCGTCCCTCGCGAACATGAGCCCTAAAGTCTAAGTCTGAGAGTTATAGATTCATATAACTCTAATAATTTAACTTTAGGATAACCATGGCTATGAAATCATGTCCAAGGGATCACCCGTTGTAGGCATTTGATTTCAAGCCCATGGAGTATGTCTAGCAATTGCTATGAATTATCCTGAATTTCATACTTCTTTGTACCATATGTTGAAGTTCTAAGTTCATATCTTAAACTAACATATTTTTTCATATACTTGATAACTCTGAAATCATGGTTCAAACACTAGGGTTCACAATTATAAAACTTGAAAATCATATAACATATTTATTCGTATGCAGGGTCATACTCTTGTTTAACATTTCTCTAACATATATAAATATTTTAACTAAATATTCTAAAACATAGTTCTGAAATCTAAGTCTTGGAAACACAACAATGTCATAAATCCATAAAACATACTTTGCAAAATAGCAAAGTTGCTAATGCATATGTTCTTAATAAATCCATTCTCAAACATGTAAAACATTTTCCATAACACACAACATAGCAATCATGGTCTCATGGTTTTGTAAAACACATTTCTTTCATGCCATCATCATAAATCATAATTTTTCTAGCTAAACATAATCATGTAAAATCATTTTATACTATTTCTCATCTCAAATTTCATGTTTAACAATCATAATGCAAGAACATACTCATAATGATGAAACTTAGGCTATGAGATCAAACCCAGAAGCATGGAAAGGAAGAAGAATGGACGGCAACACAGGAAGCTCAGTAGGGTGGAGATGAGCACTAACAACTGCCATAAGAGAAACCAAAAACTCTAGATTAATCTCTAACATCCTCTAGATAACTCTAATGTAACTTCTAACAACATTGGGGAGCACCCCTACTTGACAACAATGGGAAAAAATGACAACTCATAACATGGGAGGAGGAAGACATGGAAGAAACTAACATAAACCAATAACAATCACTTTACCTTGGATCTTGAAGGAAAAGGATTTGATGTTGGATTGAGTGGAAGAGAGTGGGGAAAGGTTTGGAAGGAGAGGTTTAAGGTTTCTACTTCTAGAAGAGAAGCCTAAGCTGGGGTATATATAGGGCTCATTAAATGAACCATTGTTTTTTCATATGCTTGATATCGGGCTTACTGATTGCACAAGTACTTTACTCGCTAGTGACAAAGCTTTCTGAACAAGTTTCCTGGTCTGCCGATTTGAGTGACCAAAACTCATTGTAGCAAGCCTCTCTAAAATCTTGGGGCAACTCAGCTCTTCACCCTTGGCCCTTCGCACATAGACCTTCTTGGCTACACGGGTGGGTCCCAGGAGGATCTTAGAGTCATCCTGAACTTGTTCACTAACACGTGTATACTAGATATTACACAAACCAATAGTCCATAACCACAACCACCTTGATTGGCTTGCAAAGCCTATTTCCGACTGTTTGCCATGCTTACGTCCATGGCCCCCACATAGTACCCCTATGTCATGCTTTAGAACTCAAGTGTTGCTAACCCTTTGTTTCTATTATTTTTTTATTTTAGTTTTTGACTTTATTAATTGTTCATCATTTTCTTTTTATTTTAAAAATTGGTTATTTCCTTTCATCAATGTTTCCTTTTTTTCATTTAGTTTTTGTTCTAGTTTTTTGGTGTATCCATATCTTTTAAGGTCCAAGTTTTAATTGAAAAAAACTATCTTTAGTTTCTTTTGGTCATTTAACTTTGTTTGCTTTTTATTTCTGTTCATGTGTGATGGGCTTTGGTTTGTTTTAATCTTTTAGTTTGTTCGACTTTGAGTTTAAAAGTAAAGTATAAATAGGCTCAGGATTTTTTAGTTTTGATTTTGTTAGCTTTCTTTTGGTTCACGTGTCAAATGAGCTAAGTTTTTTTTTCCTTTTGTGGTTTATTTTTCTAATTTGAATTTAGAATTAAAAAAATACAAAAAAAAACATTCTTTTCAATCCACGAACACCTTATGATGTTGATGTATGAGTTATCATTATCAAGTCTCATAGGATAAGACTTTATTATATGGTTCACACTATCTTAAACTCTATGCAAAAGTGGAATTCTTTATTTCTTTTCTTAATAAATCAATCAAACACACTCATTTTCTACAAGAACGATATAACTTTGAATTCCTCATTGTATCAGATGATATATCGGCATAACAAATAACTATCAAGCCAAAATTAATTTTTCTTTAAATTTTATTCTTTTTATTTAATTTTCTTTTTTATTTAATTTTATTTTATTTTTGTATATAATTGTGATTTTTTTATTTGGGAAAAATAAATATCTTAAAGTCATAAAATAAATTTGTATAATGAGCTCTAAGGTAACTATTTATATGGATGTATTAGGGATACAGCTTATTAGTTTTCACCCTTCACTAATCATAATTATAGTCTAATCTCATATCTTTTTTAAAAGGCCAGTTTGCGAATTATATTTTCCAATTTTAACCAGAATTAAAATTGGTGGCGACTCCATTTTAAAAAATAGATTGTCATTTCATCCTGTGCTTCAGAGACGTTGTGACAATTTTTGCTACCAAGTATTCTCCCCTCCTTTTTAAAAATTCTACCCTCAAAATTCATTACCTCCAAGGCAATGGAAATAAAATGTTCCTCATTCATATGATCAACACATCAATCAACATTCCTTGGTCATAGCAAATCCAATCATCATAGCACATAATTATCGGATATTATAATAGCTTAGTACGTCATAAGTGACATGGGTTCCTGAAGGGTACATCATGTCCTATTAAAATGATAATTGTCGGCCAATAGTTTTCAACTTCAAATACAATAACCCACAAAAATTAAATATCTGAAGTAAGTAACATAAATCAATAAGAAACTAAATAAGGTAATCTACATGCTAGCAAATATGGAATACAATATGAAAATATAGGAGACTAAAATTCCCTAGCATGCTCTTCACCAAAGGTGGATCATGGAGCTCTAATAACGATACCAGTAGGTTCGTCCAAAATGACACGAAAAAATACTGAAAACAAACAGGGTGAGTATTCCAAAGAGAAACTCAATAGACATAAGAAATCAGTTAAATGTCATTGTTGTCATCCTTAGGTGTATGAAAATTGGATCCAAAACCCTAAACCCTAAATCCAAAACGGCAAGGGAAAGGGCAAATTTATTTTCTGTCTCTTTTTCCAAAACACATACACACTCTTCACAAATTCAATCATGAAATATTTTACAAATAAACTAAGAAACAACCTAACCCTTAATCATTATCATTCAAACCACACATAAATCAAGAATAAACACAAACCCTTACCAGGTTGTGAAGGTTAAGAGATTGAGAGGGTGTTGGAGCTCCAAAGATTTGAGAAATTCTCCTCCTCCAATGCTATCAATAGTTGCGGCTTCAAGACGCTCCACGGGTGAGGGTACTTGAGCTTTCTCTTGGTGAAGGTGGATGCAGCTTGATGTGTGGGTGAAAAGAATGAAGATGAGTCTTGAACTAAGACGGTGCATGGAAGTAAGAGGGAGGTGAAAGATGAAGAGGTGAAGAATGATATAGAATATGAGAGCCTAGAGATGATAAGAGTGGTGGGAGGCTGAAATTGCAATAGTAAAGAGGAGGAAGTGTGATAACTTTTCTTTCTTTATATAGTGATTATGATTAGGGTTTGTGTGTATATCTCTCTCTTTTAATTATAAATAGAATAGAAACTATTTTGATTAAAAATAACTTCCTAAATACAAACTAAATGTATTGTTCATTTTTCTCTTGAACCTTTTTTTTAAATCATTATTCTAATACTACTATTATTTATTATTGTTATTATATCATTATACTTTATATATATACACTATTATACATTGCGTCTGTACATATATTATTATATATATAATTTGTTTATTATACATTACGTACATATATTATCATTACGTATACTACGGTATATCTTGTGTATATATAACTATTACGTATACATCAACTAACTATTTTGTAATATATAACAATTGTGTTTATTATAACCATTACACATACAATCTATATTGCATTTGCACTATACTTCCCCTTGCAAAACGCGGGTACTACACTAGTTTGTTAGTAAAAGATAGGATTTAGATAAAGATTATATCTTTATAGTTAGTGTGACCATAATTTATAGAGATTTGATGAGGGATTATTATTTAAAATTTGAAACTATAATATCAATAATTTAAAATTTTGCACATTCTTCCCTAATTAAAAATTAGTTAGTTGTGGGAAACTATTGATCTTCTATAATATTATTTTTAATTATAATTCTTAAAATTAACAAGTTTATTAGATGTTTAAAATTAGCTTTTTGTCCTTCAGCTAATTGGATTGATTTTTCTATTGACTTTTTATAATTAACTAAGCTTTTACTCATTTATTAATTAATACTTAATTAATTTATTAATTAATTATTCTAATAACTAAGAAAAATAAGGTAATTAATGTAAAAGGAAAATTAGAGATGTTACAATTCTCATGTCACGAGCATGCAATAAAATGAAAATCTGATAAAATGTAATGAGACATGCAGAGAACATGTACATGAAGGTCTCATGCATAGTTACAAGATATTACGCATACACAAACTTCAATTTCAACACCAAAACTTAGAACTTTCACATAGCTTATCATGTGTTTCCAAGGTCTATGAGATATAATCTTAACTCATTTCAATGTTCCAATCTTCACTTCACATCAAAATAGGCTATGTCATGTGTCCTTTTAAAACTCTCCATTCTCATAGCATCTCATTCCAATAGCAATTCATTCAATCATAAGAACAACATAATCCAAAGCATAACCATAAATGATCTAAACCAATTGCCAGTACATCCAGCTAAATATTCCACAATAATATTCATCGAATTTCAAACCAACACAATACGACTATCAATCAAGTAAAAGCATGGTCATTCAACCCAAAACCCCTACAAACCACATTTAGGCCAAAACACACATACAACATTACATTTAACTTAGACAAAATTTGATTTTTCACTTTTAGAATTCAAATTACACTTAAGAATAAATATTCAATTGCCAAAACTTGACAACTTAAATTTTAAACTACCTTAACAAGCCAAAACAACCATTCTTTCATAAAATGAAATATGTAGATGAAGATATATCACAAGAAGGGGTCGAGTTGATGTTTCAAATCCTTTTTAACTTTGAAACTAAAACAAAGTCTATTAACTATTTTAACTTTACGGAGGTGGAAAAACTTGAGTTAATAGAGAACTTAGAAAGCTACTTTCTAAAGTGTTCATAAACTTTAAAATAAATTAAGAAATATATTAAGACAAAGATAGAAGTCACACAACAGAAATGAAGAACACATAACAGTTAAGAAAGATAGAAGAGAAAGATATACACAGATGTTTTATATTGGTTCAGTCAACTTTGTCTATATCCAATTCTTAACCAAATCCTGACTTCCACTATTCTTTTCTCTTACATGAGAAACTTCATATAGTCTTTTTCCTAGCCTTCTCAAGCTGACTTCAGTGAATAGTTCATACAAACAACCATCACTCACAAGTAGTTTTGATCTTACCCTCTCCAAGCTAATCTCAAACTGATCACTAATAGGTTTTGGTATTTTTCACTCCAATAAAACACACAAGTTTCATAATACAAAGAACTGAGTAAGGAATCTACTTGAAAGACTTTTTTATATTCTAAAGAAGAATGTTTGTTAAGAAGTATAAGAAGAAGATTTATTTTAGAGAAATTGAAAATAATTCAAAGTAGAACTTCAGAAGTATGAAGAATGCTTAAAAGTCTCCTTTGTGCAAAATTTTTTTTTCTTGTTTGAATGCATTCTCCTTTTATACTTGAATTTGAATAGGTCTGCCCCTTGATCTTATCTCCTCTTAACATGTGTGTTGATCAAACTTTGTGTGTCCTAGGATTTAGTCTTCTAGACATGTGAGCGTAGTTGTGTTACAACTATTGTAGTAGCTATTGTCCTTCATTGCTTAAGGTGACTTTAGAAACTACTTCTTCAAACATAGTGTGATTTATGAACTTCTCTCTTTATGAAGAATTCATTGGAGATGGTAAATGTTCAAGTATAAAGATGATACATTGCAATCATCACTTTCTAGGCTTTAACTTCATTGAAATTTAGATTTTCTTTAGTTTTTGAGACCCCATAGTTTCTGAATAATGCTATAGTTTCTTATGTATTTCTACACTTTCTAAGCTCTTTATACTTATGTTGAGTTTCCTTCTAGATAGATAATAATCTTAGATAGTGTTGTTCTTCTTAATGATGAGCATAAACAAATATGATGATGATGTGCTTAATTTGATTAAGAGCACTTTCTTGGTTATCATGCTACTTTCTCTAAGTCATGAACAAATTTCTAAAGACCCAGATTTACCTTATAATGTTCTATCTTACTTTCTTAAGTTTCTTATATAATGTAATTTACTTTCTAAGTTATTTTTCACATTGTGAACACCCATTTTGTTCCCATAAACAAAAACAAAAATTGGCATATTTTCAAAGTTTAGCCCATTTATTGACCCATGTTGGTAATTTTATTGTGTTTTATCCAATTTCAGTTTAGACCATGATTTTTAGGTTCATTTTTCTGTTATCTTTTATTTTAGTCTATGTGCATAAAAAATAAAATAAAAATAAAAATAAAAATACATTCACATAAGCCCATTTCCAATTAAAAAAAAATGATGAAAGGACCCAACTTGTTCTAGCCTATTCAAAAAAAATAGAAATAATAAAATGAAAAAAAGGAGATGAGCAATGGTCACGGGTTTTGCCAAATATATGTGACAAAGTGTCGGGATCACACTATGATGATGTTCCCACTGATTGCAAAATGATAAATATTTTTCTGTGGATGAGTCTGATACAGGAAGAGTAGGGGGAGCCTATCCATCATCATTATGTTCATCTAGCCTATGACGAACCAGGGCCAAGACAGCCTGAACCAGGACAAGGAGAGAGGAGCAGTAAAACTACACCCCTGATATCTTCATCCTTCACCACAACCTCCGTCCAAACCCACCACACACCACCATTCCATCTGCCATTAAACAGGATCCTGACCATCATAGCAACATCTTCAACATCATCGTTTCACCCAATAGAACCCCAAAATCATAGCACCACACGACCACCACAACTTCCCACAAAAATATCATCACCATCACCACATACCAGAACCAATTGGAGATCTATCATTAAGGACTTTTATCTTACCTTCACCATATTCCATTATCATCATAATAGACACCACCACGAACCATTCTCACCATCATAGCCTTTAATCGAGCAAACCACCAAGGCGCGCTGAATCCTCCGGAGACGCCGCCTTGCAGCTGACCCTTGCCTACCTCCGTGCGAAGAAGAGCGCGATCCCCACCACCGCCGTGCGTGGAACCACCGCAGCACCCGGAGACAGCGTTTCGCCCCGCGCATCAAGTCGTTGCGCGAAGACCCGCGGACGGAGCCACCATGAAGCCAACCTCCCGCTCAACTTGAACCAGACCATGAAACCCCGCCGCCGCCCATGGTGTTTGTCACACATCCCAGCTGCCACCCGCGTTTCCCGCCCCCCCCACACCTCGCGAGCTCCTCCGCCAGGCCGTCGCCTTCCTTCGTGATCCGTCACTCGCCCGTCCACGCGAGGCCGCTCACGTCTTTCCGAGCTCCATCGCCCCGCATCCTCCTCTCACCTGGTCTAGAGGTGCCGCTCAGCCCCTTCACCGAACTCACCGCCGCGCGTTTCTGGATACCCTTTTTGGTGGCACCCAAAAAAAAATAGTGTAAAATTGAGAGTTACGTATGTTTAGGTAGTTAATATTGGGTCAAGGGTCTTCATTTTTGTTTGGGTCAAAGTGTCTTGTGTGTGTAAGCTCAATTTTTTTTTTTTGTTTTTTTTTCTTTCGTTTTTTTGGGTAATTGATCTTTGGGTTGTTTGTGTTTTTTTTTATTTTTGAGGTTTGTTCATATTTGTTGTTTGTTGTTTTTTTTTTTTTTGGCCTAATTGTTTTCCTTTGTTCTAGTATCAAAAAGAAAAGTTTGGGTTTGTCTTAGCTTGGGTCTAAAATAAAAAAGGGGTTTTTGTTCATTTTGGATTTTAAAAAAATATATTTGAGTTTTTATTTTTTTTTTATAGATTTATTCAGTTAATTAATTGATTTTTTTTAATATGATTAACTAGCCGTGATGGCTTGTTAATTATATATTTGGAATATTTAATTGTGACAATTTGACATTAAAAATAAAATAAAATAAAATCAATCAATTAATAATTATTTTCAACAGAACTACGTGACTTTGAATTCCCCATTACCTAAGGATACGTAGGAGGCTGCCATTCCGATCCCTGTCAAGTCAAAATTAAATTTTTGTAATTTTTGTCTTATTTGTAAAATTTTTTATGAGATATTTTATTTAATTTAAATAATCATTTCTTTAAGAAATATTTTATTTCAAATAAAAGGGTTAATTTAGCCGGACGGCTTGTTAACTGAATATTTGGACATCTGAGTTGTGACAGCTTGATGTTCCAAATTTTCTTTAAAAGCATGTTCTCTTTTATATTTTATTTTATTTTTGTAAAAATATCAAAATAAATTTTTATCTTATTTGTAAATATTTATAATTCATAAGAGATTTTCATTTTCATATATTTAGTTTAAATTTGTTACTTATTTGTGAAATATTGTATTTTGAATAAAAATGTTAATTTAACCACGGTTTGTTAACACAGTATTTTAACACCTGAAGTTGTGACAAGCTTGGTGTTCCTCAATTTATTTTTAAATTTTGTTGTAAATAAAAATATAAAAATGAATATTTTGAAAGGTTATTAATAATTTGCACAAATCAATTAAGGTACCGTTTAAGGACGGGTGTATTAGGGGTGCGTAGGATTAAATCCCTACCCTTCCCTATGCATAACCGACTCCAAGTAAGTCTGGTTTCAAAGACCAATTTTTAATAAAACGGGTTTTTCCATGTTTTCCCAATTTAAATAAACTTGGTGGCGACTCCAATTTTAACAAACTTAATTTTCGCGCGCCGTTATCCTGTTGCGAGATGGCGACTCCACTGGGATTTCCTGAGAGTCAAGCCTAAATAATTGATTGTGCACATTATTATAACTTCTTTTTAGTTTATTTTATTTTATTTTATTTTTATATTTATTTATGTTATATTTTTATCTTGTTATTTTCTTTTTATGCTAGAATTTTGTCAGCATTATTTTATTTCTTTGTGAAAACTTTAGGGTAGGCGACTATTGTTGGTTTTGTATATTTGTTGTTTGTATTTATTTTGCAGGTATTTTACCATGGGTAGTTATAGGATTCCAGGTTTGTATGCTCCCTTCACACACAACACTCACACATTTATCACACACGTGGGGCCTATACCCGTTTAGTGCAACTTGAGATAGGTAAGAGATTGTGTAGTGGTAGCCATTTTGGATGTACATCCTGTTTGGTTATTGCGAAATCTCGTCTAGAGTGTGACTTTCGTGAATGTCCTACATCTAGCGTTACCTGCGTTGGGGATAACATTCCGAAATGAGCCTTTAACTCTAGAGACTGGAGAATCCTGAGATCATAGACCTACCTGGTGAAAGTGCTCACAAAATAGAACAACCATAGGACCACAGTTTCTAACACCCATATTTTACCTCAAATAGGACACAAAGGGAGCATACCTTTTCTTTAAATTAATTTATTTATTTTTGTATATAAGTTCTTTAACATGATTAATTTATTTATTTTATGTACATAAATTCTTTAACATGCAAGTGTTTATTGCCTTTTTTATATAATAAAAAACTCACTTTTTCTTCGTTGCTACAGGAGGTTTGTTAGAGAACAATATTGAAGTCTTGTTGTGAGTATCTAAAAAATGGAAGCAAACATGAGACCAAACAATCATGAAGAGAAATTGAAAAAGACTTTGCAACTCAAAACCAAGAAACCTGAAACAGAAAGCCTGAGATCCTTGAGTCAGCTGTGAAAGCACCGCAACGTCTTTCTCTCACAAGAAATATGGAAAAATCTTGAGCCTATTAGAAGTGGAAATAGGTAGAGGCAATCACAGCATTGGCCCAGGATTATGATCCTCCACTCCGATGCTTCACCTTTCAAGATTTTCAGTTGGCACCAACCCTTGAAGAATTTGAACGAATCCTGGGGTTACCGCTAAGGAGAAAAACCTTACAATTACCAAGGACATTATGCTTCTTTGCACACTATAGCAAATGTCCTAAAGGTAAATGTAAGAAATTTGCATGAAGCCCAGAAATGTAGAAATGGGACAAAGGGATTCACAAGAGATTATTTGGAGAAGCATTTGCACAGCTTAGCTCAGCGAAGACGGGACACTTTTTCAGATGTGTTGACCCTCACCATTTATGGCACCGTCTTGTTTCCCAATATTGACGGTTTCATAGATCTTGCAGCAATTGATGTGTTCCTTGCTAGAAAGTTTCATGGTCACAATCCCTTCGCCCTCCTGGATGTCTACCGTTCCTGGATTTTTGTCATGAGAGGAATGGTAAGAGAATTTTGTGTTGTTTACCAATACTATATGTGTGGGTTACCGCATATCTTCCAAAGAAATTACAAGGCATCTTGTCCCTTGATGATCTAAAAATGCATCGTATCAAGAAGAAAATGGGCGAGAATGGCTGAAGACCTGGTTAAATTGAATGAAAAGGTGATCCGATGGTACCCTTGGTGGGAAGATGGACAGACTTTGATTTACCAGTGCGGAGACTTTCCAAATGTACCCCTTATGGGTACTCGAGGGTGTATAAATTACAATCCAGCATTGGTGTTGCGCCAGCTTGGTTACCCCATGACGGACCGCCTTCCAAGCTACAATTACTCCATTTGTCCTTTATTACCTAGATTCCCATGACATTGGCCTACTACGGAAGGTCCAATTTGCTGGAACAATGTCATCCGAAAAGGAAAAGAATTGGGAGTTAGGAGTTGTGGGAAAGAAAATTACCGCCAATGGGTGAAAAGTAGGGCTCAAGAGGTCAAGTTGCCATTCAGAATCTTGACAACAATTATTCCTGACAAGACATCGGCCTTGCATTCTGATGAAAATGAAGAAATCAAAGAAATGAAAGAAAGGTTGGACAAGGCTAAACAAGAAAAGGTACAAGTGGAGTTCGAGTTGAAAAACGCTCAGCATGATTATGCAACTTTAAAGCGAGAAATTGCTGAAAAGATCAGATTCTAGAAGGGACCAGGAAAAGGCTAAAAATGGGGCAGGAACACATGGTAAAGACCAAAGAATGTTTTGAAGCTGCCAATAAAGAACTAAAGCTTCGAAGGCAAGAACGTGATATGGCAATAACTGAAAATCAACTAAAGGAGCTACTTCGAAAGGCCAAGATTGCTGAGAAAGCCGCGCTAGCAAAAGGAACAAATGAAGCAACAAATAGAAGAAATGAACAAGGAATATCAGGGAAGCCGAGGAATTAAATCAACACATGAAAAATGAGATCCTAAGTATCAAGCTGCCCTAGGAGAAGAAAGGAAAAAGTTGCAAATTGGATCTTGAGGTGCAACACCAAGATCATGTCATTCATGAGTTGAAGATTCGCTTTTCGAACTTAGCAGGGTTGGCTATGCGGCAATAGAAGACGTTCCAAGACACTTAAAGCTGGCTGAGCAAGAAATCATCCCTTTTGAAACCCCAACTGAAATTAGCAACTTTGTTGGCTATTGTAAGGACTTGATTGGGAGAATGAAGCAAATAATCGCGGAAGACGTTGAAGACACATAAAGGCTTTTCTGTTGGGTAGCATTGTTGTCGACATTTATGATGTATTTCGTTTTGAATGGTTGTATGAAAAATGATGATTGTGACAAATGATAAATAAAAGAATGGTTGCTTCTTTGTTTGTGTTGGTCTCATGGCAATAACTATAACTTAGTACCTTTGAACGAGACGTTCTGGAAACAGTTATCATCAAAGATACTCACGTCAAGACCAGATATATTTGCCGCTCTTAACAAATTGCAATATTTTTATCTTTTCACTAATTCTTTTTCTTTTTCTTCTAACATAAGGTAAAACTGTGTCACAATTGGGCGCCCAATAAGAAGATATCGATCTAACTCGTATTCACAATACCAGAGCTTGACTAAGATGGCTGTGGTAATCATGAACCAGAAATGCTTCTGACCAAGTAAAAAGTTTGAGCATGGAAGTTGATGCAGTGAGAGGGAAATTGAATGAAATGTCAAATAACCAAGCAAAGATGGAAGAAATGATGAGAGCCATGAAGGAGTCACTGGATTTATTAGGAGCTAATCCAAGTTGAGACATAGTGACTGCGTCATAGGGGTACAACCAAGCACTGCAATGGTAGCCATACCGGGAACATCAAATGTGGCTGAAATGTCACTCAAGGGGTGAACGAGGGGATGAAATTCTGAATAACCTTCATGGACAGCCACCACCAACAATGCCATTGGTGATCCCAATTGGGGAAGGCTATCGTCCATTAGAGAACATTCATACTGACAGGCACCTGCATGCTACCCCTGTTGGGAGCCACCTCATGTTGTCATCCAAAAACAACCATTTTCCTCAGAGAATAGCCGTCCAGAGGTGAATAAAGACAAATTCAGAAGAATGGATGAAGAAGATTCAAGATCAAATTAAGGCCATTCAGGACCTAACACCTATGGTTATGTGGAAATTGAGCAACTATGTCCTCCTGGAGATCTGATAGTTCCCAAAGACTTCAAGGTTCCTGACTTCTCAAAATATGATGGGACCGGCAATCCTTTGTTCCATTTGAAGAGTTATGGACTAAAATGGCGATATGGTCCAAAGATGAGAAGTTTCTCATTGCTTTTCCATGAAAGCTTAAGTGGTCCCGCTTTAGAATGGTATATCAGTTAGACCATTCTAAAATTTCCGTTGGAGAGAATTGGTTGATCAATTCATGAGTCAGGACAAGTTCAACATGGAAATAGCACCCACCCGTGAGCAATTAAGCACAATGCAAAGGAAGAAGGAGGAGTCATTTAAACAATATGCTCAAAGATGGAGAACTTTAGCCGCTAGGTGCAACCCCACTCATCCCTTCTGAAATGTGTTCGTACTTTTTGGGGACCTTAGGATCTCCTTATATTGGGACAATGGAGGAGCAGCATACAAAGACTTTTCTGAGCTAGTGACCGCAGGTGAAAGAATTGAGAGTTTGGCTAAGCCGGAAACTTCCTATGAGCAATGAGGACACGAGAGAGGATTCCGCCTAGGAAAAAAGAGGCGGAAGTAAGTTATGTGCAAGGTCAGCAACCTTTCATTCCAAGATATACCTCGACACGGCCAAGACCCCAAATACCATCCATCTCTCCTTACCCACTATACCAAGTCACTCCAAATGCAAATACAATTCCATACCCCCAACCTCAAGTCAATAACATCCATATACGCCCATACCAACCAACCCGCCCAACATACACCTACAACCCAACCATACATCCTCAAAATCACCCAAATACCACAACACCACGGCCTAATACCCAAAACCAAAGTCGTTCTCGATTCCAAACTTACCACCTTTCCCAAAACTATCCATCTCAAATGCTGATCTTTTTCAACGACTAGTTGATGCTCATCTCATCTGGCATATCCTGCGTCCATTAGAACCACCATACCCAGCTTGGTATAACCCAAACTTAACTTGCAAATATCATATGGACATAGCAGGACATTCCATCGAGGATTGTGAAGGTTTCAAGACGGATGAAGAAGCTAATTGCTTGTGGAGGTTGGATTTTCAAGAGGAGTCAAAACCAGATATTGTCCATAATCCAATTCCAAATCATGAAGGAGGAGGTCGAGTAAATGCTTTGGAGGTAGAAGAACCACTGATCAAGAAGGTTTTGAATCTTCAAACCCCTATGCAGAAAATTTTTATCGCTTGAAGGAGGCTGGTTACATATAACAGGACCTCCTACAATAGAGAATGAGAAACATGATGCGGAATCAAGTTGTGCATACCATTGTGGAAGTTGGGCATGATATTGAGGACTGTTGGGATTTCAAGGTTCATGTACAGGGATTGCTTAACTTGGGTGTTATACAAGCAAAAAAGAAGCAAAATGTCTTGAGGAGGTGAATGTGATCGAGCGTTTTGTACTTCGAGTGCCTCCGCTTAATCAGCCCAAAGCCAGAAAGGTAGTGATCACTGTGAAGAAACCGACACCCTTTGTGTATGAGGACACACATGCCGTACCTTGGAATTATGAGACCAAGGTTGAAATGAAAAGTGACATAGGGGAAACCTCAAAAGCTCAAGGAGGTGAGGAAGTGACCATGTCATGGAGGTAAAAGGAATAACAAGAAGTGGAAGGGTGTATGGACCCAAGGAGTTGGAAAAGGGAAATTTGTTGATGAAGGGAATGAAAAAGGTTTAGAGTCGGGAAGAAAAGAAAAAGAAGAAGAGGAAGAAGAGTTCCTTAAAATCATGAAACAGAGCGAGTATGATATTTGGAACAATTAAAGAAGACTCCTGAGAATATCTCTTCTGTCACTAATCTTGTCCTCTGAATCTCATCAAAAGGCAATATTGAAGGTCCTGAAGGAAGCCTATGTCAAGCCCGACACTTCATTGGAGAACATGATAAGTATGGTGGATCCAGTGAAACGTGTCAATATGATCACATTCTTAGATGAAGAAGTGATATCACGGGCTAACCCACAAGCGCTACATATAACCCTCAAATGCAAAGGCCACATAGTGCCTAGAGTCCTTATTGATGGAGGATCAGGGTTAAATGTATTACCACTGTCCACTTTGAAACAACTATCAATGAGTGTGGATGATATATCACCTCAAGTGATGGTTGTAAAAGCTTTTGATGGAGCTACGAAATATTCTAGGTGAGGTGGTGTTGCCACTAGAGATTGGGCCAAGCAAATCAGAAGTGTTATTCCAGGTGATGGAGATTGGCTCAGATTATAACATGTTGCTAGGAAGACCGTGGATTAATGATATCTGCTGTCCCTTCAACCTTGCATCAAAAGGTTAAATATATTGAGAATGGATCGGTTGTCACAATCCATGGAGAAAGGGACATCATTGTATCCAAACCAGTCTCACTACCATATGTGGAGAATGTGGAGTCATAGACAATAACTTGTGGCATAGCCTGAGTTGGTGAAGCCCAATATGAATGCAGTGGGTCCATAATGCAGAATGTTAATCAAATAGTGGCTCATATCATGGCTAAGAATGGATACCTACATGGTAAGGGGTTAGGACCACAGTTGCAAGGTATTAGAATACCTATTGGTCTCCAAGAAACCTAATCGATTTGGGTTGGGATATATGCACCGTTAGAAGAGGAAATGGATGACATGGCCCTCCAACAGGAGAAACATGAGAGAAAATAAAGCAGATCCTCACTTGAAGGAGACATTTCCTAGTCCAGCTGAAGTGATTACAGGTGGAAAAGTTCATTCCCCTTGCTACGTCTCACCATCAACACCTTGGACATAGAGACAACTGAAGAGAGCAACAAGATTTATGCTGCCAACAATGATGAAATGCTCATGAATTGGAGCTGAACCAGTGATTGATGTTATTGCTGAAAGTAATTATTTGTGTTGTATCAAGACTATTTATGCTTTTATTTATGCTACTTGAAGACATCATAAATAAACTTGTGTGTATTCATTTTTTCCTATTCCCGCATTTTTTATATTTCTTGGTGTCTTTCATTCTCCTTGTTTCAATCCTCTATTTGCTTTCTCTTTACCATCATTTTTAGCTCATTAATTTTTATTTTTCTTATTTTATTTTGCATTTTTCCACTATCTATTTTGGCCTTCCAACCCACCACAATTGCTTTCCAGGAATCTAAATGCTATAGAAATTTTGCCTCATGAAAGGGAATTTGAAAACTCGTCAATTGGTTCTCTTGCTGCAATTGATTGTGATAGCCATGAATCTATGAAGATCAAGAAATTGTTGGGCAATTTTCAGACTTATTGGAACATAGAAAAGGGATTTGACTTAGACAATGAGGTGATCGAGCTGATTAACATGGGCATGAAGAAGAGAAAAAGGAGCTGAAAATAGTGGAAAATCCAGAACGTCTAGAAATGATTGCATTGTTCAAAGAATACCTGGATGTCTTTGCGTGGTCCTACCATGATATGCCAGGGCTGGATCCAGAAATAGCTTCACATAAGATTCCTTTATATGCGGAGCTGAACCGAAAAGCAAAAGTTGAGAAGGATGCGGCCTGAAATGTCATTGAAAATAAAAGAGGAGGTGACTAAACTTAGAGGCCGGATTTTTGGAGGTGTCAAGACACACTGACTTGGTGCTAACATTGTGCCCGTGCCTAAAAGGATGGAAAAGTTAGAATGTGCGTGGATTATCGGATCTAAACAAAGCTAGCCCAAAAGACGATTTTCCACTCCCTCACATTGATGTCCTAGTCATAATACAGCTGGAAATCACCGCTTTTCATTTATGGATGGGTACTGAGGGTATAATCAGATTCCTATGGACGTTCACGACAAAGGAAAAACTACTTTCATAACGCCGGGAACATTTGCCATACAGTCATGCCATTCGGATTAAAAATGCTGGTGCCACCTACCAACGTGCCATGGTTGCATTATTCCATGACATGATGCATAAAGAGATTGAAGTGTATGTGGATGACATGGTCGCCAAGTCTAAAGAGGGAGAAAGTCATGTAACAGTTTACAAAAGTTGTTGAAAGGCTCAGAAATATAAGCCCCTGCTAACCCGAATAAATGTGTCTTTGGAGCATCTACAGGGAAATTACTCGATTCATTGTCAGGAGAGAGGGGATAAAGGTAGATCCAGAAAGTAAAGGTCAGATGAGATGCCAGCTCCGAACCGAAAAGGAAGTGAGAAGTTTTCTTGGAGGCTCAACTACATTGCTAGATTCATTGCCAATTTGACTAGCACTTGTGAGCCGATATTCAAGCTTTACGAAAACATCAACCTGGAGAATGGAATGAAGAGTGCCAAGAAGCCTTTGACAAAATAAAGGCTTATTTAAAACCTCCAGCTTTGACCCCACCTATACCAGGTCGTCCTCTAATATTGTACCTCACGTGTTGCCCACGTCACTTGGGGCAATGTTGGGACAATATGATGAGTATGGAAAGAAGGAACAAGCTATTTATTATCTGAGCAAGAAGTTTAATGACGTGAATCCCGCTATTTGGCAATTGAGAAAACCTGTTGTGCATTAGCATGGGCCTCTAAAAGGCTAAGGCAATACATGTTATACTACACTACTTGGTTAATCTCTCAAATGGATCCATTGAGATACATATTTGATAGTCCCCATGTGTCATTGAGAATGTCAAATGGCAAGTGAGACTGCGAGAATTTGATATCAAGTATGTGACTCAAAAGTCTGTCAAAGGAGGTGCAATTGCTGATCACCTAGCTGAAAACCCTTTGGAGGATGGACAACCCACCACGCTGAGTTTCCTGAGAACGAGGTATTGGTGGTGGAAAAAGAAGATGTAGAAGAGGAGAATACATGGAAGATGTACTTTGATGGGGCCTTCAACATGAATGGATGTGGAATAGGAGCTGCGTAGATCAAGTTGGAAAACAGGACCCAGTTCCATCAAATTAGATTTTGAATGTACCAACAACATTGCAGAGTATGAGGCATGTGCAAATGGTTTGCAAGTGGCAATTGACTTGGAATCAAAGAACTAAAAGTCTTTGGAGATTCGGCACTCATAATCTACCAAGTTAATGGACAATGGCGTACAAAGGATCCCAAATTGGTACCTTATCAAAAGCACTTGTCTCGACTAATTGAGCACTTTGATGATATATCATTTTCTCACTTAACTCGAGATAAGAACCAATATGCGGATGCACTTGCGACTTTGGCTGTAATGACTAAATTGGAAGTCCACACCAATGTCCAACCTATCCATGTAGAGGTACAAGATGAACCAGGATACTGGTAATGTAGAGGCTGAACGTCGTCAACCATGGTATCATGATATCAAGCAATATATTCAAAAGGAGAATACCCAGCTTGGGCAAATGAGATAAGCAAGAAGACAATCCGATGACTGGCTATGTCCTTTTTCCTGAATGGGGAAGTCCTTTACAAGAGGAATCATGACACCACTCTCCTTAGATGTGTAGATGCTCATGAAGCTTAATAATCATGATGAAGTCCATGAAGGAATTTGCGGAACTCATGCCAATGGACACATGATGGCACGCAAAATCCTAAGGAGTGGTTATTACTGGTCCACCATGGAGAATGACTTATCAATCATGTTCTGAAGTGCCACAAATGCCAAATATATGAGACCGAATCAATGCTCCTCCAGTTTCATTACACAACATGGTATCTCCCTGGCCTTCTCGATGTGGGGCATGGATGTGATCGGCTCAATTAATCCCAAGGCATCCAATGGTCATCGCTTCATTTTGGTGGCAATAGACTATTTCACTAAGTGGGTAAGCGCTTCATATGCCAGCATTACACAGAAGGTGTTTCTTAGATTCATCAAGAGGGACATTATCTGGATATGGAATTCAGAAAGAATCATCACAGACAATGCTCCTAATCTCAATGGTGCCGAAGTTCAGAAATTTTTCAAGACTTTCAAAATCAAGCACCACAACTAGTCCTTACAGACCTCAGATGAATGGCGCGGTTGAGGCTGCAAATAAGAACATCAAGAAAATCATCGCCAAAATGGTGGTAAATTACAAAGATTGGCATGAGATGCTGCCATATGCTTTACATGCATATCGTACCAATATACGATCGAGCACAGGATGACTCCCTTCTCACTGGTATATGGAACAGAAGCTTATCTCCCATAGAAGTGGAAATCCCGTCATTAAGGGTTCTAATGGAGGCTGAAGAGGAATCTGAATGGGTGAAGACTCGATGTGAACAGTTGAACATGATAGAAGAAAGAAGATTGGCAGCTATTTGTCATGGCCAATTGTACCAAAGTAGGATGGCCAAAGCCTTTAACAAGAAAGTTCGTCCTAGAGATTTTTATCCGGAGATTTGGTTTTGAAGAAAATTCTCCCAACCAGGAGGACGCACGGGAAAATGGGTTCCGAGTTATGAGGGTCCTTACATTGTCAAACAAGTGCTCTCAGGTGGAGCATTGATTTTGCAAAACATGGATGGACAAGAATTGCCTAAACCAATCAACACTTGATGGAGTCAAAAGGTTTTATGCTTGAAAGATGCTAAAAAAAAGAAGAGGAAAAAACCCCGTTAGGTTGAAAACTCCAAAGAGCCTAAGCAAAAATTAGGGCAAAACAAAAAGGAGAGCTCGTTAGGTCGAAAACTCGAAAGAGCGGCCTAAGCAAAAGTTAGAGCAAAGCATCATCTCAAGCAATCTACACTTGGGCAATTTTTGGTGATAAGTTCATCCTCTGAGCAAAGCAGGCTAGGACTGAAGCTTGGGGACTTTGGGAATTAAGAAAAGGAAAGATTGAAGGCTTAGCAATGGAAGCAATGGTTATAGCATCCAATTTGCTGAAAATCAATTGAATGAGTCACAAAGAACTCAAACTTGGGGCAAAATTTTCATGTCTTTCACAATCCTATCTTTCATTTTTGTGGTTGTCTCTTTCCAAATATTTTGTCATCCAATACACCAAGCAATAAATATGTCCATTCAGTTAATTCTTCCACTTTCTCTTTGAATGCATGTTTATTTATGATGTCTCAAGTAGGATATATTTAAGTTTAAATTATACAACCTAACAATGTTTATAGCAATACATCAATGACTAGCATCACACCAAGAGAATTCAGAAGCTTTAATTAAGCTTGGAGAAAGCAATCATCATCCTTTAAAAGGGGAAAAGAGGAAAAGAAAGAATGGAAAGAAGTGGGTAAAGTTAGAGAAGAAAAGAAAGCTTTATTTGTGCCAGGAAAGTCCAGCTCAAGAATTACGAGTTTGATCGGTTAAAGTCTTCCTCGAGGCTTGCTTGATTTGGATACAGTTAGTTCTTCAAGAATGTGTCTGAAATAAACTGCAAGTGAGTGATAAATTCATGACTTTTGCATATAACCAAAAAGAAAAAAGAAAAAGAAATCATTATTTTCAGTGCAATTTATTTTCAGTTCGGCTCAGATTGCCAATTTACTTTCCAGTCGCCCAGATTGCCACCATTTACATTTCATGTCGGCCTCAGATTGCCACAATTTACTTTCCAGTCCGGCCTCATTGCCAATTTACATTTCAGCGGCCTCAGATTGCCACTTTATTTTTCAGTCGGCTCATACGCCAATTCATTTCAGCCTTAGACTGCCAATTTATTTTCCTGTCGGCCTCATAATTGCCAATTTACATTTCAGTCGGCCCAGACTGCCATTTACTTTTCAGTCCGCTCAGAATTGCCAAATTTACATTTTAGTCGGCCTTAGATTGCCAATTCATTTTTCAGCGGCTCAGATTGCCAATTTATTTTCCAGTCCCGCAGAATGCCAATTTATTTCCATGTCCCAAGACCGCCAATTTATTTTCCTGCCGGCTCTATAACCAAATTTACTTTCCAGTCGGCCTCAGATTGCCACTTTACTTTTTCAGTCCGCCTCATAGCCACTTTATTTTTCAGCTTCTCCTTTAACCGCCAGTTTACTTTCCAGCTTGCCCATACGCCAATTATTTCTTGACCCTTAGATTACCATCATTTACTTTTCCAGGAAAAGCCTCAGAATTGCTATTTAAATTTCATGTCGGCTTCAGAATTGCCACCATTTACTTTTCCAAGTGGCCTCAGATTGCCATTTTAATTTCCTGTTGTTTGTGGACCAGGATCCGGTCGCAAGGCTTTTAATTTCCTGTCAGCCCGTTGATTTCAATTTACTGCAGCCCTCATCGGCTTTTGATTTCATGTTAATTCCGTTGGTTTTTACATTTCTTGTCATTTGTGAATTTGTGTCAAGTTAGTTTCTTTTCTTTGCATGATTCATATATAGGTGATTTCTGAATTGCATAGTTTGCATGTGATCTTCTTGAATGTTTAGACTTTTTCAAAGTTAGAATTCAATCTTTCTTGCATTTGCATTTCATGCATGGCCGAACAAAATCAATGTTCATGTCTTTACTCATTCCTTATGAAGACAATATAAAAACTTAGATTTTCATATTTTCTTATAAGAAATGAGTAAAGAGGGGCAACTGAACATCTCACTTTTGTTCCTTAAAACAAAAACAAAAATTGGCATATTTTCAAAGTTTAGCCCATTTATTGACCCATGTTGGTAATTTTATTTTGTTTTATCCAAATTCAGTTAGACCATGATTTTTAGGTTCATTTTTCTGTTATCTTTTATTTTAGTCTATGTGCATAAAAAATAAAATAAAAATAAAAATAAAAATACATTCACATAAGCCCATTTCCAATTAAAAAAAATGATGAAAGGACCCAACTTGTTTCAGCCTATTCAAAAAAAAAATAGAAATAATAAAATGAAAAAAAGATCAGACTAGCAATGGGTCACGTGTTTTGCCAAATACATGTGACAAAGTGTCCTGGATCACACTATGAATGATGTTCCCACCAATTGCAAAATGATAAATATTTTTCTGGATGAAGCCTATACAGGAAGAGGGAGCCTATCCATCATCATTATGTTCATCTAGCCTATGACGACCAGGGCCAAGAAACCTTACCATCAACAAGGAGAGCTGGAGCAGAAACCACAGCGCGGCACATCTTCATCCTTCACCACAACCTCCGTCCAAACCCACCACACAGCCACCATTCCATCTGCCATTAAAACACATCCTAGACCATCATAGCAACATCTTCAACATCATCTGTTCACCCAATAGAACCCCAAAAATCATAGCACCACACGACCACCACAACTCACCTCCCACAAAAATATCATCACCATCACCACATACCAAAGCAACCCAATCTGGAGACTCATCATTAAGGACTTTTATCTTACCTTCACCATATTCCATTATCATCATAATAGACACCACCACGAACCATTCTCACCATCATAGCCTTTAATCGAGCAAACCACCAAGCCGCCCGCTTGCTTGAATCTCGCTCACGCCGCTGGCACCGTTGCCACCTCCGTGTAACAGGGACGCGACCCCACCACCGCCGTGCGTGGAACCACCCGCAGCACCCGCCAGAACAGGATCGTCACCCGCATCAGAGTCGTCTGCGCAGCAATACCTCGATCTAAGCCACCATGAAGCCAACCTCCCAACGCCTTAACCAAGACCACTCAACCCCGCCGCCCGAGACCGTGTCCCGCCACACATCCCAGCTGCCACCGACTTCCCCCGTCCACACTCCGCGAGCGGCCTCCTCCGTCAGGCCGCCGCTCGCCTTCCCTTTCGATCCGTCACCGCCCTTGTCCCACGTGAGGCGCTCACGTCTTTTCCGGCTCATCGCGGCCGCATCCTCCTCTCAGCTTGGGGGAGAGGTGCCGCTCAGGCCCTTCACCGAACTCGCCGCCGTTTCTGGTATACCCTTTTTGTGTGCAACTGCAAAAAAAATAGTGTAAAAATTGAGAGTTACGTCAGGGTTTTAGGTAGTTAATATTGGGTCAAGGGTCTTCATTTTTGTTTGGGTCAAGTGTCTTGTGTGTGCAAGCTGATGTGATTTTTTTTTGTTTTTTTTTTTCTTTCGTTTTTTTGGGTAATTGATCTTTGGGTTGTTTGTGTTTTTTTATTTTTGAGGCCGTCCATATTTGTTGTTTGTTGTTTTTTTTTTTTTTGGCCTTAATTGTTTTCTTTGTTTAGTATAAAAAAGAAAAAAAAGTTTTGGGTTTTGTCTTAGCTTTGGTTTAAAATAAAAAAAGGGGTTTTTGTTCATTTTGGATTTAAAAAAAAATATATTTGAGTTTTTATTTTTTTTTTACTAAGATTTTATTCAATTAATTAATTGATTTTTTAATATGATTAATGAAGCCGTGATGGCTTGTTAATTATATATTCTGGAATGTTTTAACTGTGACAATTTGACATTAAAAATAAAATAAAATCAATCAATTAATAATTATTTTAATAGAACTACGTGACTTTGAATTCCCCATTGCACCGGAGGATACGTAGGAGAGTGCGATTCCAATCCCGTCAAGTCAAAATTAAATTTTTGTAATTTTTGTCTTATTTGTAAAATTTTTTATGAGATATTTTATTTAATTTAAATAATCATTTCTTTAAGAAATATTTTATTTCAAATAAAAGGGTTAATTTAGCCGTACGGCTTGTTAACTCAATATTTTGGACATCTGAGTTGTGACAGTCTTGATGTTCCAAATTTTCTTTAAAAGCATGTTCTCTTTTATATTTTATTTTATTTTTGTAAAAATATCAAAATAAATTTTTATCTTATTTGTAAATATTTATAATTCATGAGAGATTTTCATTTTCATATATTTAGTTTAAATTTGTTACTTATTTGTGAAATATTATATTTTGAATAAAAATGTTAATTTAACCGTGACGTTGTTAACACATATTTTAACATCTTAGTTGTGACAGCTTGGTGTTCCTCAATTTATTTTTAAAGTTTTGTTGTAAATAAAAATATAAAAATGAATATTTTGAAAGGTTATTAATAATTTGCACAAATCAATTAAGGTACCGTTTAAGGACGGGTGTACTAGGGGTGCGTAGGATTAAATCCTACCCTTCCCTATGCATAACCGACTCCAAAGCTTAGTCTGGTTTTAAAGACCAATTTTTAATAAACGGGTTTTTCCATGTTTTCCCAATTTAAATAAACTTGGTGGCGACTCCAATTTTAAAGGTTTAACTTTGCCGTCGATCCGCGCACACATTCTTAAGAATTTAAATCTCTTTAAATAAAGATTTTTATCATTTTGAATCATGATAATATGATAGATAGAGCAAGTATAATTGAATTATGTGTATATGAAAAAATTTCTACTAGGGACTATAGAAACTCAAGCAAACCATTAATTCTTTGCTTTGTTATCATTCAAAACTAAAGCCATGATAACTTTCTTAAGGGTTTTGACGTAATAAAATGCTCAAAATTTCCAACACACCAAATCAAGGGACATAATCCAAAACTCAATTTTTTGCCCCAATTAAACATACTATATCATAAGTACACAAATTGAGCAAAACTCAAACATACCAAAATACCCCCAAATCGCCACTTACACATACAAAAAGGGTGCTGGAAATAATTCTAAACATCTTATCATCAAATTTCAATTCACAAACTCATTTTATCTCCATTTAAAACATAATATAGCATATACATTTAAAAAATCCCAATCACTCCATTATATTTACGTGCTAAAACTGCCAATTTATGTAAGGAGTTAGGCGCTGAAATTATTTTCCACACCTAAGCATAAACCAAAATTCTAGTCTCCAAATAAACTCATTTTCTCAATCCTTTTTCAAAGAACCAAGACACAGCCCTATACTCTTTGAATACCCATATAGTTAAAAATGATAGGATGGAAATAGGAGACCAAAAACAAATATTATATAACAACAATGTTTTAAAAATAGGCATAAGATCACATAAGCTTATTTCTTGAACACTTTTTCAAATGAAGAAAGGAATCCTAAACCCTTGGTCTATTAGAGCTTCAAGCACAAAAACAAAGTTTCAAAGCACAAGTGAAAATCCCTATCAACAAGAAGAACTATGAGAAGGGATGGCCTTGAACTTCAAAAAGCTTAGGAAGAGCAAAATCCTATCCCCCATCCAAGGATGATGGCTATGACTTGCACTAGGAAACAAGAGGGCTTTGAGCTCTTGAAATGAAGATGGTTAAGTGTTTTGGGTGAATAATGGAGGAGTGTCAGTAGGGTTGGATTTTAGGAGGATTGGGGAATGGAGGCTAGGGTTTTCTTAAGTTTGAAGGGGAAGAAGATGGAAAAAAGAAGAGAGGAAAATTTTTCTGAAGTGCGAGGGTGAGAGAGCGAGCCGTGAGTGTGTCTTGGGTAGGTAGGGCTTCTTTCATTTGTTTATGTAAAGTAGGGTGTAAGTGCAATAAGTGGGATAGTTTAGAAATTTCACATAATGATGTTTAAAATAATTATAAGACAAACAAATAATATTTCCATATATCTTGAATTTAAACAAATAATACTCCTTCAATGTCTTGAAACTTTAAAATGATTAATGGAACATTCAAATTTCATATGGAGGAATTTGAGATTTTCCACATCATATCACATATGACATTATAAAACTAATTTTTTGCTGTTAAACTAATTAATCAATAATAATAATTATGCATTTTAATTAATAAGAAGCTAAAATTAATTGTAGATGATTAATTGTCTTTAATTAATCTCAATTAACACTAAATTAATAACAAAACAAAAATGAGCCTTACATATATATGGCTTGTGCAAAGAGTCTTTGAATTGAGTGATCTCCTTTAGGCATCTACCATGGCCTTGGTAGTGGCATTATCCCACTATAGAAAATCTACGTTGTTGCCACTCACAATGACATGGTTTGGGCATATCCTAAGTAGCATGTTGAAATGCTTCCATGCATCATATAATGATTCATCATTTGATAAAGTAGAATATCATAATGCAATTTAACAATCTTTAATGATATTCTTACTCTACAATGACATGGTTTGGGCATATCCTAAGTAGCATGTCCAAATGCTTCCATGCATCATATAATGATTCATCATATTCTAGAAAGAAAAGAATATCATAATGCAATTTAACAATCTTAGAAAGAAGGAAATATTTGCATAAAAATCGATAATTACAAATCCTCCCAGTTGTGATATGATACTCTGAGTGGTTGTGATAGCAATCAATGAGCAGCCTTATCACAAATTGAAAAGTGAAAACTTAAGTCTGACTGCATCATCACTAACTCCATTGATCTTAAAGAATTATATGATGAAACGAGTGATATGTGCACGAGGGTTTCCCAGCTTTATACCTAAACTTGATTCCGTCTGGAGGATTAATGAATGCTGGCTTAATTTCAAAATTAATTGCCTACATACTGGCCCTAAATATACTTGATCTATGACTATCATGTGATGTTTCGATTCACGTATCCAAATAAGTCTAATACAATCTTAAGATGCCCCTATATAGTGGAAAAACACCTTTAAAGGCAAGATATGAAAAAAAAACAATTTTCGAAAGGAGGCTCGCTGCAACTGAGTATGTGTGTTCAATGAGAATGCATTTCTAGCATTCTCATTGTAGCGAGAATTTGCAACTAAAATTTCTAAATCATTTTAAACACCCCTGACTATATACACCCATCCCAACTAGTTCTAAACCCCTAAACACCAACCCTAAGCCCTTCAAGGTCTTCTCCCTCCCCTCCTACACAAAATCGGTGTGATGTTTGGTCCATGTGTCCCTAGTTATGCTTTATTGTTAGGATATATTATGTTGGCATCAACAACATTTTTGAAAATGTTGCAAAATAAGTGTTGCCTTACATCGTAAATGTGGTAGTGGGAAGTGGACTCTAAGTGTGTTATCTATCTTTGTCAAAGTCAAGAAATTCATCTCCATTCAGCCTCCACGTTGCAGCGTTCTATCCGTTTGGTTTCATCCAGGGATCGGCAAGTCACCTTGAAGCACATCTTCCGGAAAGCTAACTCTTGTGCTGACAATTTTGCAAAACATGATCATGGGTTAGAGAATTCTCGTGTTTTTTCATTATGATCTTCCTAGCTTTGCTTCTGTCTCTTTTAATTTTCTTTTGGGCTGTTAAAAAAATAATTTTTCCCAGGCTAACTTATGATGTTAACAAGGGTTAATATTTCACAATTGTTTTCCCAATAATTTTTTGGAGCCAACAGGCATATCAGATTTACCAAAATTTTTTGGGGCCAAGGACAGACATGTCAGATTTTTTGAGTGTACATGTTGCTTATATTTTTAAAGAATGAAGTTTGATGATGTATGTGAATGTATGTAATTTTATTGGTTAGAGTTAAACTCAAAGGCATATAAATTATTATAAAGAAGAAAAACAGGCAGAAAATTTACCTGAATTTTATTGTTAAAATGATGTGATATTATTATTGATTTATTTCATCCAACAATCATTATAATTTTTATTACAGATTTTGTACATATTTTATGATTATATAGCATTACTTTAAATTATAATATAGAGACAAAGCTTCTTAGTGGAGATATATACCATTTGATGAAGAAGTTGGATTCTTCGAAAGCCTAAAAATTGCCTTGGTGATTCGCGCATGAGAATGATAGAGAAGAGAGGGACATGCAGCGTAACATGTCAACTAGAGTTATGAAATTGAAGAAAAGATGATAAATTGCTAAGAAAAAGAAAGAGATGGGAATCCTAGTAATTACAAGAGTTTAGCTGGAATTTTGAGATATGATGATTATGACTAGGCCATATATGGAGTTTGGCTACTTAATAGGTTCATAGAAGAGCCACAAGTTTGTCACTTGCAAACAGGAAAATGAATTTGTCAATATATATGAAAGGTACCCTAACAAATGAAATCTTGATGTTGATACTATAGATTGATATATATCAAATATGGTGGATATACGGATACCACTTGGGCTAAATATATAAGTTGAGTTTTATAGCTAGTATGCATTTCATTTGGGGCTAGCATGCGGTATCTTAGTTTTAAAATAAACAATTAGTTGCCGCACTTCCTATTGTTAAACCAAAATAATTGCAGCAATTAGTTGCACTGGCAGTGTATAAGGTAGAAGAGAACTCTTGAAACATTAGACCCTGGATAGGATAAGAGTGGAGGCTGAAATTGTAATAGTAAATAGGTGCTAGTGTACTAACTTTTCCTTGGATAGTAATTGTGATTATCGTTTTTGTGTGTATCTCTCTCTCTATTTTAATTGTAAATAGAATAGAAACTATTTTAATTAAAAGTAACTTCCTAAATATAAATCTAAATGTATTGTTCATTTTTCTCTTTAACTTTTTTTTAATTATTATTCTAATACTACTATTATTTATTATTTTTATTATCTCATTATACTTTATGTACATATACACTATTATACATTACGTATATACATATATTATTATTATTATTATTATTATTATATAATTTTTTTATTATACATTACGTCCATATATTATTATTATGTATATGTAACAACTAGTTATTTGACCTATGCAATGTATGGGGTGATAATAAAAATAATTTGTTAACCATTATTGAAAATAAATAATTTATTTAAATATATTTTATAGAAAATTGAGTATATATAAATTTATTTTGAGAATAAATTAATAGTTAAATAATTAAATAAATTGATAAAATATAAATGTGTCATTCTATTTTATATCTTATTTTGAATATCATGTTTATAAGGTTGAAAAAATTCGATAGATGACCTATAACTAACAAGAAAGAGCTTATTCTATGAAAAATTTGCACATTTCGAAAGTTAATATTGTTCAATAATGAAAAAAATAAGTGAATAATTTTATTATATTATGAGTCATTATATAAATGACAATGGATATAGATAGAGAAGGACATGTCCCAAACTCCATCCCCGTTTAGAATTTTGTGTCTCATCTCCATCATTATCACAGTATGGGTCTCATTCTTCATTCCCCTTGGGATTTGAATCCTTGCGTATTTACGGGTTTATAAAAAGAATTCCAAAAGGAGAAAAATTTTAAAACTATTTTGAAATTCAAAACATAAATATCCATAATAACAATTACTACTAATACAATATAATCCAAATAATATATACATATAATGCAAGTCCAATATAGATAATTGAAAACTGAAAGTGTGTTTCTAACCTATCTTGTTTAACAAATGGGAACTCCACCTCCATTGATCGTCTCCATAAAAACAAAACCCTTCCCCATTCTTATTCCCATTGGGAATCCTCTCACATGTACCCACTTTTCAAAATTTTTTTTTTGTCATTTCTAACCATTTACATTATTTAATAAGTTAAAATATTTAATTTATAAAAAAATAAAATATATTTTCTAATTAATAAAAAATAATGAATAAATTTAATTTATGTGATTTCAATCACACATCATTTCCCTATACATCCTTTTAGTAAATTAAAATATCAATTTTAAAATATGTTATAATTAATGTTTTATAATTAGTAAAAAAATCCTAATTTATGTTATTTCAATTATTGAAATGGTATATCAACTACACAATAATTTTTAATAAAAAAAGTGATGTAATTATTTAATTTTTTAAATGAATGAAAAATAATTAGTATCATCATTAAAGAAGTATAAACCATGGAATTGATAAGTTGGAATGTTTCAATTGCAAAAAATTAAATATGGTATAGTGAAATATGTGGATATATAACTTTTTATTATTTTCAAAAGCTCTATATTTAAAGTTAGAAACTTTCCCAACCCCGTCCTCATTTAGAATTTTGCCTCTTCATCTATCCTTATCCTCGTGAGTCCATTCCTTTTTCCTCGTGAAAATTTAAATCTCTACGAGTATTAACGGGTTTATTAAGAAAATTCCAAAAAGAGAAAAAGTTTCAAAATACTTTAAAATTCAAAATACAAATATCCATAATAAAAAATACTACCAATACAACATAATTCAAATTAAAAATGAAAATACATACATAATGCAAATCCAATAAAGATAATTAAAAACTAAAAGGTATAGTAAGATTTTCTTGTTATCATTAATTATTATAATTATAATAGTTTATAATTTTAATGGAAGAAATATATGAATGTATGATTGAAAAAAAATTTAATAATTAGAAGGTAAATTAAATCCAAAAATTTACTTTAAATATTAAGATTAAAATGGTGGAGTATAATTTTCTCTATGAATGACATATGAAAACTGTTCATGTAATGAGTGTTAAATATTAGTATTATAGATAGATTATATATTACATTAAATCATTCAAAAATATGTTAACTATGATATTAAGTTTTATTAAAAAAAATAAAAACTAATATAGTATAGTGTGTATTATTATATTTTTATTGTCAATATCATTACAATATAATTTGGAAAATTATAATAATTTTTAATAAATTATATATTATACTAATTAAATCTAACATGTAAAAATAAAATGATATGTAATTAATATTATTCTTTAAAATTTTAATTTTAATTTGAGATTGATTAATTAATTAAAGAATGACTGATTGATCATATTTATGCTTTAATTTGTGGTATTTATTAGTTATAATTTGATGACCATGATAATATTGGTTGTGATTTTAATTAATAAAATAATTTTAAATTAATATAACTACTATGTAAATGATAGCACAAATTTAAGGTTGACTCAAAAATATCAATTTGACATCTATTTTATAAATTCATACATGTCTGAAGCTAACATAGATTATGATTAAAAGATACATATCTTATTAATTTTTACAATATATTATTCCAAGGATTTAATTTTAATGCAATGTTAGTGTAAAAAGATATTCCACACAAATATTCAATTATATAAAATTAAGGTATTCAACCACTAATTACCATATTTAAATGTAATTTGAATATAACAAAATAGAAAGAGTATCATATTTAAACTATATTGAAAACTCTAAAAAACTTCACGAATCGCATTTAAAATAATTGAATAACTTTCATATTTGAAATTTTCATATTAAAATTAAATGATAATAGAGTACATGTGGGTTTAAAAATATTTAAGCATTAAACAAAGAAAATTCTCTGAATTTAAGTCAAAATAAGAAGAGGATGGATATTTGAGAGAAAAAATAATCAAGAATTTAAAAGAGAAGTGATATTGCAATATCTGATAACGGGTTATGAAATTGGGTTGTGAAGTGGAGTGAGATTATAATTTATAATTAATACCTCTTTATTAATAACCAATTATGATTAATGTGATTAATATTTATCAATTAAGTGTAATGAATATAGATTAAGGATCCAAATTCCAAATGAAAATTGTGAACCATAAATCGCTCTTGAAGCAACACCTGTAAAAGTTTTCCTCATAAAAGTTTGAAATATTGGTATTATTATAAATAGGTATATATATATATATATATATATATATATATATATATATAAATATATAGATTACGTAATACATCTATTAACTATTATGTAATATATAAGAATTGTCTTTATTATAACTATGTGTAATATATTTAAAATAGATCAATTAAAATTTTAGATACCTTACTTATTTGTTACTAAAAGCTAGGATTTCAAGAGAGATTATATCTTATAGTCAGTGTGATCATAATTTGTAGAGATTTAGTAAGGGATTATTATCTAAAGGTTAAATGCATTTTATCCCTTGTATTTTAGATGATGTGCAATTTACACTTTGACTTTTTAAAATATATATCATGATGCTTTGAAATTACCAAATTGTGTAAAAAACTCTTACTTTTCAAACAGTGCAAATCTTTAAGTTATAGTAGAGTATGGGTTGCACACAATATAAAAAAATCAAAGGGTTAATTGCACATAGAATTCACAAACAATATGTTGGATTGCACAAATTAGAAATCTAGGGGATTAAGTGCATATAAATCTTAACTTCATTAGTTACTAAAATTATGCTAAGAGATGTTTTGCATAGTTTGAAAAGTTTAAAGTGTCGATGAATATTTTAAAAAGTCAAGGTGTAAATTGCACATAACCTAAAGTTCAAAGGGTAAATGCATTTAACCCTTATTTAAAATTTGAAAAAAAATATCAATAATTAAAAATTGTGCACATTCTTTCTTGATTTAAATATTAGTTGGTTGTGGATACTATTGATCTTCTAGATCTTTTAGAATGTTAATTTTAATTTTAATTCTTAAAATTAACAAGCTTATTAAATCTTCAAAATTAGCCTTTTGTCCTTCATCTAATTGGGTTAACTTTTCCATTGATTTTTTTTTCTAATTAACTAAGCTTTTGTTCATTTATTGATTAATTTATTAATTTATTGTCACTTTACGCCTAGGCATAAGGAAGTGAAAGTTTCGTTCTGGCGTAAGCCTAATACCTGTATACTCTTATATGCACAACTGATTATAAAATTATTTAAAGCACACTTTCATTTTCTATGTACAAATCATCTATTCATTTAATCATACTAGTCTATGCTAAAATTTCATAACTCAAACTTATAGTCTGTAAATCATAATACAAAACATACATGTATAAAGCTACTTTGATTTGAAATATCCATGAGTACTAAACTTTTCAATACAAACCAATATAGTGTTATAATATGCCAAAAACAAAACATGCTCTATAGTCCGATCCTGCCTCATCTATACCTGGAGCACTTTAAGCAAACTATAAACATTTCACCTAAGTGAAGCTCACCAAGACTCTAGTCCTCCTAGAGGAATGATAACTGGGAGGAATCTACAGAATGTTCTATCTATGAAATAGGAGAAAGGAGAAGGGTGAGTTTTGTGCAAAAAATGAGTGAATCCCCACCTATAACCCCCCTTCATAGGACATCAAAGAAGTAATGCATGAAATCATACTAACATCAATAATACTCGAAAGTCATACATAATCAAGTATATGTATATATTATATATCTATATGCAAAGCATCATTTTACAAACTCAAAACTATTTTCTTAATTCACTTTCATTCCTAATATCATATAAGCTTATAATAGTATAGTTCCTAGAGAAACAATAATCTTTGCTCTGGTTACACACAATATTTGTGACATAACAAAACTATAAATATAAATCTCTAGTCGAGTGTAACAATAAATTCTATATCTCTAGCCCAAGCATACTTGGTACCAAGGTTAATGGATTTCCTACCGTTACATGAGCTGTTCTCTATAGCTATTGTAAATAAATCTAATAACCCTTAAAAAAAAACTTTTTATCTATGAGCTCTTAATCTATTAATTCTAACAATCTGACCTTAGCATTCCTGGCTATGAAATCATGCCCAAAGGATTACCCTTTGTAGACATTTGTGATTTTATACCTCCACAAAGTATGTAGCTATCAACTGTCTGAATCTTATGAAGAATCAGCTTTAAAACTTGGTTCAATATCTAAAACACATTTCAATCTTTCAAGCTTGTCATAACTGGAAACCCAATATCATGCTTCAAATAGCAAAGTTTGCATTCAAGATTCTATTCTCTTCTCTAAACTTCATATCTAGTTTAAACTATATCATATACATAAATCAGTTTAGAATCTATTGAAATAATCATAAAAGCCTTTAACAATTACATACATCATCAATTCTGCATAAAATTAGTTCAACAAACATGGTCCCATGAGTTTTATTAAAAATAAGTTTTATGCTTTAAAATAAGCAGTTCAAAACATACAAACCAACAATAACTTCAAATTTTTTTGCAGAAATTTCTAAACTCAAGCAATAAATGATATCTTTATGAAAATAATTCTAATGCACAACATAGAGATCAGATGCGAACCCACTCACCTGGAGGGATGAACGGTGAAGGATCTACACAACAACACATTAGGAAGTAGCAATGACATTGGTATTTGCTAAAAACCATAATATGCTAGATTAACATCTAAAACCTCTAACTAACTCAAGTTTAAATCTAACAATGGTAGGAGAGCATCGTGGCATGAAAACCATGAGAACATAAGACCAAACCCCCCCAAGAGCATGAAAGATTAAAGGAATAAAGGAAGCAAAACTATTATAATCACATACTTTTAAGCTTAGAAGATGAAAAACCCAAGTTAAACTTGAAGAAATTGGAAGAAAATGGAGTTTTGTAGTGAAACGGGTTGGAGGTAGTGTTTTCATGTTTGAGAGGTGGAGAAGGGTGTGAGAGTGTTCTGGACCTTGAAATGGGGTTTTATAAGACTGTTGACCGTGAGCGCATTGCGGCGCTCATCAAGAAGCATAAAATATCCACTACACCGCCTTACTTTCTTGACCGCCGGCACTAAGTTAATTAACCTTAAAATATAAATGTAAATAAGGAAATGCCCCCATTTGGATTCAAATAAAATATTAGAAAAATCAAAATTCAGGAATCAAAATCTAATTTTTGGGTTTTAGTTCAAATTTGAGAATCTTAAAGATTTTATAAACTTTTGGACTAAAAAGGGAAATGTTTAAAGATTTCATAAAATTTATTAAAAATCACTCTTTAACTTATTTTTCTCTAGGGAACAATTAGACTTTTGATCCCAGAAAATGGTTTTATCATATAGCCATTCAAGGGCGTGTAGGGTTTAGACTTAGTGAAATTCAAGCAGGAATGACAGATAAGGTAATTGGCACTCTTCTTGGTTTGAAAAATTTTTTCTAACCTTTTTATTTAAAACTAGGGTATTACATTAACTATTCTAATAACCCATAAAAATGAGGTAATTAATGTGAAGGAAGATTGGGAATGTTACAAGAATTATGTTAAAAAGAGAAACTTATGATACCCATCTACCCCACTTTTAAATTTAGTGCTAGCTAATTATGTATGAACTCATAACTTAAGCAATGATGATTCAGAGTTTAGGAGCCAAGTTCATATGGGGAGGTGATGTAGTTGGATTAGTACCCATGAGAGATGGTGGTTAATTCAAAAAAAAAAAAAATTGCTTAAGGTTTATGGCTTGTGATAAGTTGTGGTTCATTATGTCCAAGTGCATGATCATGTTTATGTTTATGTTTATGTTCCCTGACTTGTCTTGTCATGTCATCCATGGTATCTTGCAATTTAATCATAAGTTTCCACTATCTTAAAAATGTCTGTCACTTTGGAATTTACCTTTGTGAACTAATTAAATGAACTAAAGCATGTACGATTATTTCATAATTAAACCGAAGTGATTCAACAAGATAAAACATAAATTGTTTTTCAAATTCCCTTCTATATTTCCTTTGGTCTCTCACCCTTTTTTGTTTCCACATCATCTTCAAACGAGCCTGCCAGATAGGATGTAGGAGCTCCATGAGCTTGAGTTTGGAGTTTAGAACATGATATGGGATAGTTGGCACTTTATTATAATTGTTCATTTATTTCATGATTCAGTGACACGTAGACTATTATTCTTATTCTACTTGGATTATGTTTTTCTTTCTCGAGATTATCATGTCATTATGAGGATTATTGTTGAGACAGGACCTTTATTGGCTGTCATTTACTTATGTCTTTGTTATACATGCTATGGGTGTCATGAGTTATCATGTGTATTCCATATTACATGTTATGTCTAAGATCTTTATTGATGGATTTGGATTATTTGAGTGTGTATGGATGTTTCAATTGTTTATTTATCATTTACAGCATAGTAGGTGTAAATGGTTATGATGTCTAATGCACAGAGGCTCTAGTTTTATAATGACGTTTTCAAATAAAGTTGCATGTGTTTTCTATATACCTTATTTTCAAAACAAAATTTATAAGGTCATAGTGTAATGACTAAGGTTAACCTTAACATGATTCAAACATAAAATGGGTTAAAATTTAAGGTATTATAAAGAATACTCAATGATTAGGTTAGAGACGTTGAGAAAGAATATTGATTGTAAACTTAGAGATACTATTGGTTTGATGCAAATTTCTAATTGAAGATTGTTATTGATAGTTTCCTTTTATTTTTTTGAAAGATTTGAAAAAAAATGATTGAGACAAAAATACTTGAATGAAATTTTTTAAAAAAATCTTAGTGTGAAAAAAATAAAAAGATTCAAGAGGATTTAAAAGAGAAAAATATGAGGGAGATTTGTTAGAATTTTAACTAGAATTATTTATAAATATGAGGGAGAATATTAAATTATTAATGATTAGGATTGTGTGTGAATTGTGTAAACTATTATAAATAATTGTTTATATATGAGAGGAGAATAAAATTTGAGAGATTAAAATGAAGGTGGAATGGAGGATGATGATGATGATGATGTATTGATGGAGGGTTTATAGCTTTGTCTAGAAAAGTTGCATTGATGTTGTGTACGATACGTGAGTATGGCGGTACAATTGAGGATAACTTGTATAAAAGTCTTCTTGATAATGTGGTGTTAGGCTAATGTCTAATGAGTTATTAATGATGACATGTTCCTATAGTAGCAGTGGTGCAAGTGAGGATAACTTGTGTTAAAAGTTTTATAACAATGTAGTGATAAGCGCATGTTCCGTGAATAGCGGTGTGATTGATTTGGGATTGTGAGGTTTTGTTTAAATTAGCAATTGTAATTTTTTATTAAATTAGTTGATTGATTTGTGAAGTTGTGCATCTAGGCAATTAAGGCTAAACCACATTAATTTTATTATGTTTTTCCTTTGTTAATATCAGAATGGGTTATGATATGTTCTGTGTTTCTAATGTTGAAGATACAAAGCTCAAGAATTGCAATTTTTAGGTAAAGTGTTAAAGATGGCGCTTTTGCATAGATTGGATGAAATTTGGATCAAGATAGAGATTGATGAGTTTAATCCAAATTTCTAATTGATGGTTTCCTTTTTTTTTTTTTGAAAGAATTAAAAAAAAAATGTAAAGAAGAAGATTTGAATGAAATTTGAAAAAATATCAGTGTGAAAAAATAAAAATGATTTGGAGAAGGTTTGAAAAAGAAAAATGTGAGGGAGATTTTTTAGGATTTATCTAGAATTGTAAATTATTAATGATTAGAATTAGGTGTGAAATTTATTGATTGTGTATTTAGAGAATTGTTTAGATGTGAGAGGAGAATAAAAATTGAGAGATTAAATATGGAGGGTGGAAAAGAGGATAATGATGATGATGATGATGATGATGCATTGATGGAAGATTTGGAGCTTTGCTAGAAAAGTTGCATTGATGTTGCATGATACATGAGTAGTGGCAGGTAAGCGAGGATATCTTCTATTGAAAGTCTTTGTGACAATGTGGTGTTAAGTGGTATGTTCCGTGAATAATTAATTATGACATTTTTGGAGAGTAGCGATGGTGCAAGTAAGAATAACTTGTGTTAAAAGTCTTTTTAAAAATGTCATGTTATATGGCGTGTTTCGTAAATAGTGGTATGATTGATTTGGGATTGTTGAGGTTTTGTTTAGATTGATGATTGTAATTTTTTATTGAATTAGTAGATTGACTTGTGAAATCATAGATGTAGGTAATTAAGATCAAATCACATTAATTTTACTGTTTTTGCCTTGTTGATTTGATACATTTGTGAGGTTGGGGAATTATTTCCCAACAGGAACTAGTACGAGAATATTCATAGTAAAAAACTAAAAATCTCAACTTGTTTTTATTGAGTATTAGACATAAGCAAGTGGTTTGGTAGAATTGGGATGAAACATTTTGTGTGCATATCTCTAATTAACTATGTTTATTTATTTATCCTTTAATTATAAATTTGTGAAGTTTTTGTTGTTGTCTTTCAATTCCCCTTTTTTGAGAAAATGCTTTTGAGAAAGATTACTTAATGAAACTAACATGAACACTTTCGCATTTGAGAAAGTTTGTTTTAAGTTTTTCCTGATTGGAAATGTTTTTATGAAAGTTATGATTGAATTCCCTTTTCATGATATATTTCTCTTTTAGTACGCCCTTTTTGTAATAAAGAATTAAAATATGATTATTTTTTTCAATGAAACTAAAGGAAAAATTACTATTTTAACCCTTAAAAGATTATGTTACTGACAAAATAGTCTTAAAAGATACTATATTTTCTTTAGTTCTCAAAATATCCATCTCGTTTAATAAATTTACTCTAAGGTCATTTGACCTCGATTTTTGTTAACAAAAGTGGTTATGCTTTTTGTTTTATGCAAAGTTTGCACTGTTGAATTACTAGTTTTGTCTCAAAAGATTGTATCCTTGAAAAAATAGCCCATTTTATGCCATGTTGATATTGTATAATGATAATTTTAACCTTAAAAGATCATATCTGGTAAAATAATCACTAAAAAAATTACTTTTGTTATTAGAAATAGAGATTGGTTGGCATTTGGATAAATTTGTCAAATAAAATGGATCTTTAGAAAGTCATTAGTGAATATATTTATCTTTAAGGACTATTTTGCCTGTGATTTGATATTTTGAGAGGATAAGTTGGTGGTTTTCCATAATTAAAATATAATTGTTAACTATATTCGATGTACCATCAACATTCGAAAAATATTCTAATCAAGACATAAGTGATGTGATGCATTATAATCCACATATTAGCAAGTATTAAATATTAGATATTAAATACTAAATACAAATGCATATTATTTTCTAGGACAAATTATAACAATTTCCTCTAATATTTATTGATATTATATTAACCCTTTCTTTATTTTTAAAATTATCCATGACACCCTTAATTATTTAAATATCAGTACTATAATACCCTTTACAGATAAAAAACAATATGACAATTAATTTTTAATAATTAAAAATATTTAAATGACTTTTCTGTCCTTAATTATTTATTCAATTTTCTATCCTTATCATTCTTATGCCAAAGTAATAAAACTAGGTTTTTTTTTTTTTAATTTGATTCTCGTGCCCGTTAACAAAACCAAACTTTCTTTCTAAATTAGATCTTCAACCAAACCACAACAAAATCAACCAAAACCATCAAATCTGTAAGCAAAACTAATTAAAAAAAGAGAGGAAGAGACTTCCTCTGTTTTCAAACCTCAAGCCTGAAATCTGATAAAGGGAAAGATGACGGTAGGAGATTGAGGGTCTCATGATTTTTTTTAGATGGATAAATTAGGAATTGTATTAATTATTTGCAAAATTTAATAATTTTTATTTTGGGGAGGTGAATGTAATTTTAAAAATAAGAAAATAATAAGTATAATATTAACAAAGCTCAGAATATGTTACTATGATTTGTCATACTTTTTAAATATTTAAACTCACATATATTGACATGCAATTTCCACACAATGCGCGTGTTAAATTACTACTCACAAGTTAGTTAGAATTTGAACGTGGTAAATAAATAGAAATAATGTACCCAAAAAAAGCAGAAATAAAAACTTTTTCCATAAATCAAACTAACAACTCATCTAATTATCATTTAAGAGTTCTTTCTTAATGGTTTGAAAATTCTCATAAGTATTTAATGTACATGCCTTTTATATATTATTTTTATTTATTTTTTATACCATCCATTATTACCATAGTAATAATTTTTATATTAAATTTGAATTTTTTATACCCATAATTTTTCATACTCATAGTGAGTTAACTCCACTCTACTAAAGTCAATGAATCAACTCACTTGGCTAATATTCTATTAATGCATTATCATTATACTAAGTTTAATTTTTAAGATTTTGTTTATAGTGAATAAGTATTCTTATAAAGATAGGATGAGTTATAAATGAGGTGTTGATCAAAATAAAAAAAACATGAAGTCCTAGATTTGATTGTGAAATTTATGTATATGGAAAAATATCGTTAGAAGGAATCTCCATTTATATGTTTGGCTATATCCGAGGAATTTGCTTCTCACTTTTCAAGTGAAGACCTTTTTTTTTAGGGCAAAATTACTAAACTATGGGATTGAGAACTAGCAAAAGGCATGATAATCAAATAATAATTTTAAAATGAATTCCTCAATAGTAAGATTAACAAAAATAATATAATAATAAATTCACCTAATAACAAATTTAATAAAAAAATAATGTAATAATAAATTCGTCAATGAGAACTTTAATATAAAATTAATATAATAATGAATTTGTAGTTGATAATTATAGTGTTACATACACGGTTTTCTCTCAGCGTTTTCAACTAAACATCATACCTGCATAAATTCTCCTACAATCTGATACTTCAATACAATAAAACTCGTTCAAATATCATATATAAAATAATTTGGGTGAAATAAATGGGGATCTAGTCTAACCAATAATACATTTAAATAATAAATTAATAGTGTCGTTTTATTATCTTAAGGCAAGAAGCCAAGAAGAGTCAAGTCCTGGATTCAGAATACATTGAAAATTCGACCACAGCAAGGTTGCAGGACTGAGCCACTCAAACTCACATTCAGGAAAGCCAAAAAACGAAACAGTGCCCCACCACCCTCTGTTGTCCTGGTCTTCCTGTGTGCAACTCGCCGCCAGGCCCAAGTCTCCAAGAAACAAAGACACGCAAACATGTGACATAACAAAGTGTTGTTCATTCGCAGAGATTAAGATTAGTGTCGAGTATAGCAACACAATTTTTTTTTCCAATTTTTTTTAATTCTTTTTAATTGAGTGTAGAGAAGGAAACCAAAAAGCAAGGAACAAAAAATAAAAAAGTCCATAACTTTGGGGGTGAAATTAAATTAGTATCTCAACAAATAAGGAAGAAGCTGAGAGAGAGAGAGAGAGAGAGAGAGAGAGAGAGAGAGTGGAATGCAGAGGCGTAAATGGGTTTCGCTGGCGCTGCTGAGGAAGTTGCTCACTGCAGCAATATGCTCGATAGCCTTTATGGCTCTTCTCTCCGTTCATGTCCACGTTGTCCCTTCTTCCAACGATCACAAGTTCAGTGACAAGATCCCTACGGTTTGTCTCCTTCTCTTGTTTTTTGTTTCTGTTGTGTGATTCATTCTCTTCAGAAAAATATAATACATAACACAAGTTTGAATTTTTATGTGTTTTTTCATTTTTTAGGGTTCTCAGTTCTCTTTGTCATCTGGGGTTCTTCTATGTTCTAGAAAATTCCGCGATCTTCTCTATCAGCTTTTTCATTATGCACGACAAACTGTTGAAAATTTTGTGCCTCTCTATTTGGCCCTATTTTAGTTTTTTTTTTTTGTTTTTTTTTCCTTGCTCAATTGTCACTGTTATTTTCAGTGCTTTGTTGACTTGAAGAAGATTGCCACTGCCTGCTATCATATAGAAAAAAAAAAAAGTTTGGGCAGTTTATTATTAACTTCGGTTTATGCATTTCTGGTTTTCTTTTTTCTATTAATCGGAATTTATTTTGGAAAGTTTTGATATCCTTGGTTGATTATCTTAGTGATTGAAAGATTCTATTTTTTTTGTTTGTTTTGCTTATCCTTTCATTCTTTATTTCGAATTTGATAGACTCGAGATCTGCAAAGGTGGACGCGAGAGCTGGCTCCGCCCCATTCGAAAGTCCCATTTTCTACTCCCCCAAGGTTCGTGCTCCATGTCAACACTTAGATAGTGACTGGTTGGGTGATCTGATCTGTTTGGATTTGCTGAATGAGAATTTGATTTCGAAAACAGAATCTAGTACATTTAATAAAAATATCTTTGTAACAACTAATGAGCTTATTAAGTTAATTTATTGTTAGAAAATATGCCTAATGGCAAGCATGTAGGTGTTATTCATTAGTTTATTTCCTCTGTGTTCCCCCATCAACAACGTTGGGATTATTCTTTGCTTGTATTGCTGTTTTTCTGTTGGCTCTGCTTATTTCTAATGTTTGTGGATATCAATATCTTATTTAGATTTGTAATCCTTTGACTTTAAAGCTGCTACTGGGTTTAGTTTTAGTTCATGTTGAGAGATGTCGGTGGGTGTCATTTATGTAGGCAAATGTATTTAGATTTATAAGAAGCAGTTATGCACCTTTCGTGTTTTCACTTATTTAGATTTGACAGTCGAATGTTTTGAGAGGGAATTCGATTACGAGAAGCTGTGGAAGCCTCCGTCGAATCGTGGGTTTTTACCTTGTACTAAGCCTACTCCTAATTACACTGGTGAGAAACTTGAACTTTTGTTGCAAGTTGCAAAGTATGAATTATTTGGTACTTGCTTAAAGTAATAAATGTTTATTCAGTTCCTGCAGAGTCGCGAGGATACCTTCTAGTTCATACAAATGGCGGTCTCAACCAAATGCGTGCTGGGGTCTGATCTCCCTTTCTCTCTTGCGAAATTACCCGCATGTGCATATTACTAGTAATAGTATCAATCCCAAGTTATTTGACATAGAATGTTTATCCTGCCAAGTTATTACATGAAACATTTTGCTTATCAATTTTGCATTTCCCATTCCACTGCATTGTTAGAAGCTGAAAATTTATGCCCATTGCTTCAGATATGCGATATGGTAGCTGTAGCTCGTATAATAAATGCCACACTCGTAATTCCAGAACTTGATAAAAGATCATTTTGGCAAGATACTAGGTACTTTCTTATCCTGTTTTTTACTAGTATTTTTCTCTCAGTGTCTTTCTGTGTTGTATTTTACATGGATTGAGTTTTAAGATTCTTTTCTTCTTTTCAGCAATTTCTCTGATGTTTTTGATGAAGAGCATTTTACGAATTCTTTAGCTAATGATGTAAAAATCATTAAGAAGCTGCCCAAAGAACTGGTTAACGCAACCAGAATTGTCAAACACTTCATAAGCTGGTCTGGTATGGATTACTATGAGAATGAGATTGCTAGTTTGTGGGAAGATTACCAAGTATGTATGTTGTAAATGCATGTGTTGTCATATTCAGTTTTATACGTTTTCATTCTGTTACTCGCCTTATTCACAAAGATATTGTGCAATCATCTAATTATTGACAACGTCTGAAGGTTATTCGAGCAGCCAAATCTGATTCACGGTTAGCAAACAACAATCTACCTCCAGATATTCAGAAACTTCGCTGCCGTGCTTGTTATGAAGCTCTCCAGTTCTCACCTCGGATTGAACAAATGGGAAAGGTATATTAAGAGATCTTACCCCTTATTGGCTTCCTTGTTTGCTATCTCATACTTTGTCCATGACTCGGGGATGTTTTTTAATCATGTGTTCTGTAATACTTTCGGGTTTTTGTAGTTGTTGGTTGAGAGGATGAGGTCGTTTGGTCCTTATATTGCATTACATTTACGTTATGAGAAGGATATGCTTGCATTTAGCGGGTGCACACATGATTTATCTCTAGATGAGGCTGAAGAGCTACGGATTATCAGGTATGGAGCCATGGAAGCTTCAACATGATTAATTTTCTTTTACATGTTTGACAATTAGTATTGTATGTAAAACTTGTAGAGAGAACACTTCCTATTGGAAAATAAAGGATATTGACCCTGAAGAACAAAGGTCCAAAGGGTTTTGCCCCTTAACACCAAGGGAAGTTGGAATTTTTCTTACTTCTCTTGGATACCCTTCAAAGACCCCAATATATATCGCTTCTGGAGAGATATGGGGGCGGTACCATATGGCTGAACTGCGGTCCCGCTATCCATTGTTAATGAGCAAGGTAAGGCATTGCAATACTGTGTTGCTATAGTTGGTGATCTCTCTCTCTCTCTGCCCTCTTTTAATTTTTTTAGCAAACTAAGTGTGATAAAGCATTAGTATTTTTGCTATCTTATCAAGATTGACTTGACACTTGCAATGTATGAATGGATGATATATCTGATATCGAGTAATAAAGTGAGGTTTTATGGTTTTAAAATGTCTTGTTCAACCTAATCCCTTACAATTTTTTTAATCATAAAGGAAGCAATGTCTAAGGGTTAAGATGTTTGGAAATGGAAAACCTATCCTGAAATAAGGGAAGATTGGCCCATGCCATGTTATTTAAATGCATAAAAGACTATGAACTATTTGTAGTTTTGGTTGGTTAGTGACAGTATGCTTTTGGTTAAGCTCATGTTTCAGCTAAATTATATAGATGCTGCCGTGATTCAAAGGTTTACTTTTTCTACGGGAAAAAAGATATCTACCCAAGTGCTGAGCTTATGCCAAGAAGTCTAAATTGTTAGGTTCTATCGGTAAACAACCAATTTCAGTAGTAGTGTACAGCCCAGAATATAATGCTAAAGAAACGAGCGCTAGAGTTGAGCTGAATTATAAGGGCTAAATTATTCTGTTATTGCGAAAGTACTGTAAAATGATCCCTCCATTATTAATGATTAAAAACTTTCCTTTTCTCTGTTTCTCCTTGGGTAGCTTCTCTCTCATTCACACACAATAACAGTTAATTAAAGAGGAAGACAATGCATATTGTTATGTTCAGCTACTCAACTAGCCAAAAGAAAAGTTCACTTATGCTGCTTCGGGGTAATAGCAACCAACTCACAAGCATTGGGTCATGCTGATTAACCTACCTGTGATTATTTTCAGGAAAAGTTGGCATCTATTGAGGAGCTTGAACCCTTCTCTAATCATGCATCTCAAATGGCAGCTCTTGACTATATTGTATCTATTGAAAGTGATGTATTTATACCTTCTTATTCTGGAAACATGGCAAGGGCTGTTGAAGGTCATAGACGTTTTCTTGGACGTGGAAGAACAATATCTCCAGACAGGTATGATGCTGCTTTCTTGAACAGGATGTCAACTTTCATTTAGTTATTTGTTTTCTGAGGGTCTATTTGTTTTCAATCAGTTTCTTTTTTGTGGGATTTTGTAAAAAAAGTAAAAACTGGAAATTAAATCTGAAAACTGGAATTTGTAGGGTTTATTTGGTTTCAGTTTTTAGTTTTCAAGTTTTCAAGATTTTGTAAAGGAAATATTGAAAATTGTGAAAATTACAATATCCTATTTTCAGTTTTCATTTCCAATTTTCAGTATTTTTTTCACTAAATACTAAAAACGGGCCTGTTGGGTTTGAGTTTCTAGATTTTAGTTTTCATTTTTAGTTTTTCTGTTTTTTAAATTTTGTGAAGGAAATACTGAAAATTCTGAAAACTATAAATTATAGTTTTCAGTCTTCATTTCTAATTTTCAGTATTTCCTTCATAAAATCCTGAAAACTGAAAATGAAAACTGAAAAATGAAACCAAATAAGCCCTAAAAATTGAAACCAAATAGGCCTGAAGTTTTCACTATTTTCTTCATGACATCCTGAAAATAAGAGAATCAATTAATAAAGAAAATTAAAAGTGAAAAATGTTTTCTGAATCCAAACAGACCCTAAAATTTTTCTAATAAACTTTCGTCCAATTCATCCATTGCAAAGCGGCTCTGAATGTTCTCTCTTTGTTTAATTAGGAAAGCCCTTGTTCGTTTGTTTGATAAATTGGATCAAGGAACAAGGACTGAAGGGAAAAATCTATCAAATAAGATTATTGATCTCCACAGAAGACGGTATGTGATTGGAAAAGCCTACATGTTAAGTGATCTTTTGAATGTTAAGTATGTATATATCTGTATGTTTTATGGTTCTTTCACTTTTTGTAATCGATTGTTCTACATATATTCGTTTCACATAATTGGATCATATCCCAATTCTACTTGCCATTATTATTATTGTTGGTCTTGGAACATTTCCTATCCATAGACCATTAGTGAAGAGGTCATTCCATTTGCTTCACAGGGCATTTGGAAACCTTTAATTCATTTCTATCAAGGAATTGAATTGATTTCCATGCTTTGTAAGCAACTAAAATTAAGGAATTGAAATCAGACCCAAATGAGTGTGATTTGGTGTGAGACTTGAATTTCAACAAATGAAAATACTAAAATAGTCTTAGTTGAATATAATGTTTTGTTCCTAATCTATTAATGAAGGATAAAATAGTAAAAACAATTAAATTAATTCTTTTTGAGACCCATTCCAAATTAAGGAATTGACTTCAATTCTTTAATTTATTGACTTATTCCAAACATAAAAATTCAATTCAATTTCATCTCATTAAAGGTTCCAAACGCCATGTCAAAGTTGTGGTTAGAAATATTTTTGAAAACTAGATCTTAAGCTTCATATGTAGAGTACAAGTATTAGCCAAACACCACCACCACACGTTGGATAGATTGGTTGGTTTTTGTTTTCATTTCCAGCTTTTATTTTCTGCGTTTTCTTGTTTGTGGAATTTTGTGAAGAAATAGTAAAACAATTAATTCTTGTTTTCCTGTGCATTATTTCCTTAATAAAATCTTGAAATTATGAAACATGGAAAATGAAAACAGGAAATCAAGAAGGCCATTAAATTGATATAGATTGATGTCTTCTATGAAATGAAGGTCTAGGTATTATCTTGCTGGTTTAACCTGTTGAAGGATCTGTTTTCTTATTTGCTGAGTTTTTGTAATATGCTGATCACAAGGCAAACCTTTATTTGATATATTTCTTTGTTCATTGGTTATATGTTGCACAGCCTTGGCTCCCCAAGGAAGAGAAAAGGGCCAATTTCTGGTACAAAGGGCATGGAAAGATTTCGCTCAGAAGAAGTCTTTTACTCTAATCCCTTACCTGATTGCTTATGCCGGACAGAATCATCTCATCTGAATGCCTCTCACATTGTTAGGTAGATCAGATACGGCAGCACCTTTATTTTATTCTTTTGTCCCACGTAATGATGCATAATCCTTTCCCAAATTGCGAGGCATAAAATCATTATGTACAGCTGGAAGGTGCTAAAAGGAGTGGTGGCAGAGTGTATATATCGGTATCCCTGTTACATACTCTTTTAGTTTGAGAAGGAAAAAAAAAAGAATAAATAAAGGTGAGGAACAAAAAATAAAGGGAAAGGCCCATATTTGGGTTTTGATGTACAGAATGATAGATTGGGATGAGAACCGTCTGGTTCTATCGTTAGGATGGGACTTTCGGATGTCTGGGTTCGGTCACACGATTTTGTAATTCCTTTTCAGAAATCCTAAGTGGTACCACATTTTCTTCTTACTCCTTTAAAATCAAGAAAATCTATGATAATTTTTGTTTGAACCCTGGCATCTGGTTATTGATCTTTATTAACCAAGAATGGGTGGTGGCGCTGAGCTGTATACATTCTTGTATCGTATAGGGGTGGTAAGTGTGCGGAGAACTCAAATATGCCGTTTGGGAGTAATTCATTATATACAAATCGATTGCTCATCATATCCTAATAAAAATGTCTAATTAAATTGAATAAATACTGTAAGGCTGACATGGATAAATGTGATTTTTTATCCTCGAAAAATGCGAGATGGATAGGAATCTTGTTTGATATAAAGTGGGCAACGTTGTGTCATGACTCGTGTTTATTAACCCCTAATTGTGTATTTCTTTGAAGCTTTATAAACTTGTTCTAGGAAATAATGGCTTGGCAATGATATATTTTCAGGATTGTTTAAAGTTTTATAAAATTATTTGCAAGTATTAATCAATTCCAGGTAAATTTTAGTCCCATGATTTAGTAGGATTTTATTCCTATCGTTAAGGTTGGGAATAAAATATTCCTATAGCTTGGAACTATAAATTATTGAAGTAAAATACTATAATTTCCCTAAATTTTCATTGTAGCACTCCACGTTTGTCTCTGGCGTTGATTCCCATCCTTTGTTGCCATTGATGTCCATCTTATGCTTTGATTCTATTGTGCATGCTGATGACAATGTGGAAAAAAAGAAAACTGATGCATTTTGATTTGTGTTGAAGGCCCCTTTCCCTCTTCTTTTTTTTTTTTATTGCTCCTCCTTTTTCATCTTTTTTTTTGGCAGTGTGCCATAGAAGAAGAGCGGCAGTGCTCGAACCACTAGAAGAAAGCGGATCCATTGAGGGTTGCATAATTTTTATTTTAACCAACAACAACAATAATAATAATACAGTTAAATATATTAGGGGTATTTTGAAAATTATAACACATCCCCATGAACATGTATTATAAATAAAAACATGTTTTTAATCTATTGCCAGGACTCTCAAAAACATTTTTCACAAATCTTTAATGTTAAACAAGCAAGTTTTTTAAAATGTCCATGAATGATATTCCCGAGTGTTATAAAACAACAACAACAACAACAACAATAATAGAATTAAATATATCAGGACATTTCAAAAATTATAACACATCCCCATGAATATGTATTATAAATCAAACATGTTCTTAATTTATTCCTAGGACTCTCAATAAAAGTTCTTGCAAATCTTTAATGTTAAACAAGCAAGTTTTTTAAAATGTCCATGAATGATATTCCCAGAGTGTTATTCGAGAATATAATTTTAATTCTTGAAATAAATGCTCTCCTAAATGAATTAGTATTGTCGCCTTTGTGATGTGTGGGTAATGTATTTATATGATAAATATATTAATTTGGTGTTATCGCCTTTGTGATGCATGGGTCTTGGACCATGCATGGAAATAGTATTTTATTACCATAATTCAAATTTGTCATGTATGTAAACTTATGATTTCATGGTTTTGTATAGAGCAACTTTGTTATATTTCATTTCAAGATTATGAATACTAGACTTGGTTTATCATGTTTTGAATTTATATATTTGAATATACTTGGATATGAAAATTATATTTAAGTTATGCATATAGCATGACTCGTGGCTATGAGACTTATGTGGGGATAAGATTTCCTATGCACCGTTACGTTCTCAAATCGTGTCATGGTAAAGTGGTATAAGAGACACAGATTTTCCCGCATGTCACCAAAGCAAATGTCCACAAGTAGCACGACATTTATGCAAATGGAACAGTGCCTATTTGTATTAATGAAGCATTACTTGAGGCCTTTAGGAATGACCAGTTATGTCTAGCTTCAAAGTGAATTTTGTCTTTTCTTCATGTTTAGTATCTTATCCCATGTGTTCATCTTCCTTAGGATTCACCATGCCCCCTATATGTTGCATCCTTTACGTCATCACCATAGCAATAGCTCTTCCAGGAGTATGCCTGCTTTAGAGTCCTGAGAGGCTGGTCAACCTTTCTGAGGTGTTGGCTAGACAAGTAGAGGTTGGGATGCAACCAGTCCCGCCTGTAGTTTAGACCCTTCCGAAATCCTTATGACTTAGCCCTTGAGAGCTTTAGGAGGATAAATCCACCCACATTTCAAGGGCGTCTTACAATGAAGGATCCAGAAGTTCCTCCAAGAGATAGAGAAGATCACCTGAGTTATTCATTGCTCATTGGAGAGGGCAACAGTTGCCAATTTCCAATTGAGAGGCTAGGTTGGGCGTGGTATGAGGAGTTCTTCAGGAGCGTGGGATTCAGACCCACCCTCCTGGTTGGAGTTCAAGCGGCATTCATGAGGAGGCTTCTGTCAAAGAGTAGATGAGCTCAGATGGTGGAAGAGTTCTTGAGGCTTAGATTGACTCCAAGCATGTTTGTAGTCGAGTATGAAGAGAGGTTCACTTATTTGGTGCAGGTGGCTTCGGGCATGCTTTAGTCAAAGACGGAGAGAGTAAGGTGGTTTGTTCAGGGACTATTGATAAGGACATTTATGCCACTTATCTTACTACAAAACCTTAGCTTTTTACATGAGTTTTATTGTGTTATTGATGTAATTAATTAAGATTTTGATTTATTCCTCATTGTGTAATTTTAGAAGAATTATTGGCTTTTGCATTGATTTTAGAATAATTTGTAATTACACCCTGTTGCGTTTGACTTGTGTCTTTGAGTATGGTTTTGTGCACAAGAGTTTTGGATTAAGTGAAAGTGTCAAGAACAAGGTTGGAGACTTTCTGGAAGGAGCTAGGAACAAAAAAGAATAAAAGCCGTAGAAGCTCGCTTTCAGGTAGCGCTTCAGCGCTCATTTAGCACTTGGAGCACTTGGTAGAGAGACAATCATGAAAATTTTGGACCATTCTCTCTAGTGAGTGTTGCTACGGTCATTTAGCATTGCAATACTTGTGTGATAACGAACTGATAGCTCATTAATATGTTTTTGGGCCCACTTTTGCCCATTTTTAGAGAGTAGTATTTAAGGGATTATTATAGACTTTTACCCTAACTTTTTACTCAGTTTTAGATCTATAATTAGGAGGCCACTTTCTCTCTACATCTCTCTCTTCTTCTCTCTCTAAGGATTCCATTGGTGAAGGTGCTTTGTCTTGGAGATTGTGGCAATGATTATTGCTATTATTTTCAAGTTTTCTTTTATCTTCATTGTTGTAATCGTCTAGAGATGGAGGAATAGATTTCTTTACTAGTGTAAGGGTTTTTGGATGGATTGGGATGATGTTTGAGACTCTTTTTGATATTAAATGTATTAGTTTTCTTAATGTTCTGTTCTTATAATTATTGTGGTGATTGCTATAATCTTTATTGAGATAACTAAATTGGTGATTGTCGTTTAGGGAAACCTTTTGGGCATAAATTGATAGATCTATTGGTTTATGTTTGAGGGAGAATATTAGAATTAACTTTCATAGGCGTTAGGCTATAGCAATTAGTTCATTAAATTAATGTAATTTCTAAATAAATTGAGATCTTGTTTATTAGTTATTTACATTGATCAAATTCTAGATGTCGATTGATCACTAGTAGAATTGCTAGTAATTTATTACTCATAGCCACCAATGGGTTTAATATTTGGTCAGTGATAATTAATTTTCAATCCTAGGAATACCTTGTACTAGTGTCCATAGTTATTAAAACTCCGTTTGAATTAATTTCAAGTCATTGACTTAAATTCAGAGCCACCATTGCTTTATACACGTTCCATGGGAATCCAAAAAACTATCAAGCTTGGACTTGAACTCATAATAACCAAGGAAGGCAAGCATTGTACCACTACTAAGTCAATGCTTTCTTTGTTATATATTATGCAATTAATTATATACATAGTATATTTGGATGCTTTAAATGCATTGATCAAAATTATCATCCAAGGACTATCATCATACTAACATGTATTGGGCAACTAAGGCTACCACTAGGCCATGTGCTGTTGTTTATTAATATATCATTATATATATATATATATATATATATATATATATGATTGTGTATGCCTTGACCGAGTTAATCTTTAACTATGCTAGTGTCTTTTTCACTATTGCTATTATCTTTTAATTTCAATTGCTTTAAATCTTAATTCTAATTTTCCAACTAAGTGTTGAAGCCTCTTTGAGACAACATATGTTGTACCCTTTACTATACTTTTGTGCAACTTAGGAGGTAGGCGACAAGCCTCTTTCAACTACTTAAGGACATGTTCCTTAAGTTATAGCCTCACATTGGGACTATGGATTATGCTAAGGCAGTGGGTATAGTTATAGGACTTGAGAGTAGCTTGGCGAGAGGAAAAAAACATCAAATGCAGGGAAAAAGGGCCAAGACACATGGTTCTTTTTTGGTGGAGCTAGATCATGTAGAGGACACGAGGGAGACTTGAGTCTGAGAGGGTTGTCGTCTTAAGCTTGCCCCAACTTGACCTGCCTTAGAGTCAAGTAAGGAGGAGGCAGCAGTGGTCACAGATCAGTCTAGATTTACCTCGTGTGCTAGATTTGTGGGAAGTGACATTTGGACAGTGCATGATGGTTACTTTTGGGTGCTATGGTTGTGGCTAGCAAGGCTATATGCCCAGGAGTGCCTATTCCTTTAGGGAGCTTTCAGCCAGGGGTTGACAAACCCCATCTTTTTAGCTTAGTCTTTTCATCAGCCATTCAAGGTGGTACGGTTACTCTAGCAGGTGTTGGAGGCAGAGGCCCAAGAGGTTGAGGTCCTAGAGGTAGAGGCTAGGCGACAGAGGTTAGGGTGGGGGTGGCCTTGTTTGTTTGGTTTGACATGTTAGGATGCGCAGGCATCCAACTCAGCAGTATGTATAACAAAAGTTTGCTCTTATGATGCTTTCACATTGATCAACCCTGGGTCTACATATTCCTATGTGTTCCCATTCTTTGCCATATAGTTTGAACCACCCCTTCTAGTCTTAAGTAACCATTCATAGTAGGATACCCTCCTGAAAACCCCTTCTTGTTTAGTTGGTATATAAATCGTGCGAGGTCAAAGTTGGCAACATGGAGACGTAGCAAACTTAAATTTGTTGGACATGTTCAACTTTGACATTATCTTGGGTATGGCTTGGTTAGCTTCATGCCATGAGATGGTAGCACTCCCATTAAGACAATGGAATTTGATGTTCCTGGATGCGAGTTACAAGAGTTTCTGGGTACAAGTTGAGTTTCAGCTAGCTTGATCTCAGTATGAGCGCCTTATGGCTTATGGATAAAGGAAGTCATGGGTTTCTAGCTTCGATTAGAGACATGGATGCGAAAATGCCAAGCTTAGGTTCAATTTAGTGGTTTGTGAGTTCCAGATGTGTTTCCATCCAAAAAACTGTTGGGGATGCCACTAGAGAGAGAAGTTGAGTTTGGGATAGAGCATGATTTGGGAGTAAGACCTAGCTCTATACCCCGTATTGGATGGCTCCAAAGTTGAAAGAGTTGAAAGATTAGCCACAAGAGTTGCTTGACAAGTGGTTTACCAGTTCCTCGCCTTGGGTGCTCGGTTTTGTTTGTGAAGAAGAAAGATAGGTCCATGAGGATGTGTATAGACTATAGGCAGTGAACAAGGTTACAATCAAGAACCATATCCCTTGCTTTGTATTGATGCCTTGTTTGATTAGCTTCAAGGGCAAAGTGTTTCTCAAGATTGACCTTCGATCCGGCTACCATCAGCGAAGATTAAGGGTGAGGATTTTAAATTTGTAATCAATGGAAAACTTTACAATTTATAGGCGTTATTCAAAGAAACATGGAAAGAATGAATTGAATTGTAATAAGGCTAAGAAAATCTTCAAATGACCATATGAAAGATCATGGACAGGAGAATCGAATACTTACAATCACTATGGAATCTATATTGTACTTCTTTGCCACGTTAAATAATCCTTGAGATTGTGGTGCCCATGGTTTGTAACTCTAGGATAGTAATTTGGGTAGATACTTTGTTCAACACAGTGTTGGTGGGTGGCAATGTCTAACTCCAACGGTCAATATGGTAGCAATCCCATAATCCATGGCATTAGCCTGAGCCACATGAAAGAACTCATTGATCCGCATAGCATTAGCATCACCTATGGATGGGCGAGCTGGCACCACCATTGTCGGATGACTTCCTTAAAAAAGATAGGGTCGCAGCTCGCACAAAATGTGTGATTGTTGAGTCAAGTTTTGATTTTTTCCGTGTACTACACGTTATGGCCATGGTGATGGCGAAGTGTGAGCAACTTATGGGCTTTGTGGAATGGGAGGCTTTACCTTTCTTCACAAATGGCGCCAAATGTTGCTATCTGGCTCATGATAAAGGGAAGGCTAGTGTTTTGACTAGAGAACTAGATCTTTTATCCCTTTACAAGAGGGGTATATATATTGGGTTTAGGGTTTAGGGGTTGTGAGGCATTAATGGAGAAATTTTGTCTCTTGGCATGAGGTGTTGGGCTAGGCAAAGGTGTGTTCGGGCTGATTTGCATGAGAATGTAGGTCGGTTAGTATCGACCACTCCACCTCTAACATAATCCTACATGATCCTTACTTCCCTCCACATTTTTTTTGCCAACTTAGTAGAAGGTTAGACAAGATTAAGCCCCTTATTCTCTCTTCTCATACTCACTAATTATAACCAAGGCCTAATCTATAATTGTGGGAACCTAACACAATTTTTTCAAACACATCTATAAAGTAATCACAATATCATGTGTAAGAATTCATCTACAGACCAAGGTTCAAAATGATAGTAAGTACGTGTTGTAGGAAATGTGGTCCAAATCATAGTTATTAAACTGGACCAAACCAACCGAAAACAAGTGTATCGGCCGCTTGATCAATCCGATTCTTGCATGAATCGATCAGTTTGATGTAAACTAGAGCTACAAAGGGAAGAGAATGCATTCCACTACTAGACAATACAAATTGTTATGTTAGAGTGTGTCAATATAAATATATATTAAATACTTATTTAGATTATATTATATTTCATATATATATATTTGGTTTAACCATTATTGGTTAAACCAATGATTCCATTCTAACTACGTACCAAATGAAATCAAAGGTTTATTTATTTATTTTTTTTAAGCTTGTGGAACGAAATGGAAGTTGAAATGATTTTTTTTTTTTTTGGGTCGAGAAGTTGAAATGTGGGAATTGTTATGTAACAGACCTGGGTCGGATCCAAGGGTCAAAGATTAGGATTCGGGTTAGAATAAGACAATCCAAATCCAATAGCAGAAGATTTCTCTGGATAATGCATTATCATCCATGACTCGGTACACTCCACATAACTTGATGCTCCCTTCTTGCACGACCCCCTCTCTCTCTTTCTCCCTCTCCAGAGACCGAACGAGCTAGTCAGTTTTAGTTGCAGCAATGGGTGTCTCCTTCCTCTCAACTTTCCCTTCTCTGCTTCCACTTACACGTGATCCGCCACCTCCCAACGGATACCAGCCTCGTTTGGTAAGTTCACACTTCGCTCTACTTGTTTCTACGTTCAAGTGTAGTGACGCTTCTTGGTTTCCTTGGTTCACCAATGCTGTTATGTTGCATTGTTCAAGAGTAACGAGAAACGGGTTTTGAGTGTTTTGACACAATCATTTTAACTCCAACTTTTACTTACTCATCCTATCGGTGCTCGATGTGTTACTAGGTACCCATTTGCTGTCATAAAATCAAAACTGATGTTAGTGATGAAGAACAGTTCCATTGGAAACGGAGAGACATTCTTAAATCCTTTGGGATGACCATTGGCTTGGTTAGTTCAATTCGTGCAAATTTGTGGTGAATCCATGGTGTTCCCTGTCACTTTTTCTTTGTTAATATTTATTTATTAATTTAAGTTTTATACCCTGTTCATTTTATGGATTTGTATGCTTTCCTAATGCAAATGGGATGGTAATTTTACCATGGCATAGGTGGGAGACTTTTAAATTCAGGTTCATACATTATCATATTTTTTTCAATTAAATTCACTATGATATTTGTTGTCACTCAACAACGGTCGATTCGCTTGAATCTGTTATGTCTGCAAAAATTTAATTCTGGTCTTGAAGCCGTGTTACTACTGAATTCCTCTGTGTTCGCTTTCTTGTACCTATCTGAAGTTCTTCCAAATTTTCTTTTGTTGATGATGATGACTAACTAGCTTCAAATGCCAAAGCAACATTACGTAAAATTAAAGAGTCAGACTCAGCTCCTAAGCTAGCCTCACTCATTTCTATTTAAATATAAACAAAATTTTGCACGCACATAAACTCATACCCCTGTGCACCATTTGATTTGCCACTTGATCAGTCAAAGGTTTTCTACATTCCACATGGAATCCAATGGCTCTTCATTTTTATTGCTTCTTTGTGACTGTAAGTATTGTTCATATAGCATTAACCTTTTTTCCTTTTGAATATCTAAGGCACAGTAGTTATCATAGGTATAGATTCTTACATGAATATAATATGATAAAATATATAAACTTCATGTGATGATGAGTTTTGATCAGTTGTTCCTGTTTGTAGGAAATGATAGGAAGCTCCGGACCGTTTGTTGGGATGGCTAATGCTGCTGATTTGATACAACGCAGACAACGTTCCGAATTCCAATGTAAGATCCTTTAGGTCTACATTTTCGTGTGAATGTTAGTCTGTCAAACTCAACTGATTCCTCTTAGTGAGTTCAAATGTTCTATTCTTACAGCTAAAGTTAAGGGAACACTTTCTACAGCCATAAAGGTATACTATGCTGACTTGCATTTTATAGCAGGAAAAATTGTCTGATTTTGGGATATATGCTTATCATACTCCTTAGGAGCATATATTTATTCATCCAGAAGATAGAATTGCCAATGTGGTCATAATTGATTTTGATATTTGGATTGCTTCCAGGGAAATCCTGATCTTATTCCATCAATACTGAAACTGGCTTTAAATGATGCTTTGACATATGACAAGGTGAGAAAAACACACATCGAAACACTAACACATAAAGATAGTTGTCTTCCATACTGATTGGCATCTGCTTAAGTTTGTAGGCAACAAATCGGGTGGCCCAAATGGCTCTATACGATTCAGGTACTTCTTATCCTTTGGAATTAACATTCATGGAATTGTTTCCTATTATCCTATAGCTGATGAAGCCTAATATTTTGAAGTCAATAATGTTAACATTTAACTGGAGGGGGGTACTTCTTATTCTCTTATGAAACTGTCTAACAAATAAGGTATGTTGAGATGGGTGTCATTGTTGCATCCAAAATTTCTTCTTTTTGAGGTTTCCATCTCTCTCTCTCTCTCTCTCTCTCTTAGATGGTGATAACAATTTTTAAACTTAGGAAGTAGTTCTTTCTTATTTATTAGTATATCTTAAAGTTCTTCAGCAATGAAATTTTGTTTTCACTTCTTTGTGATGATCATAGTCTTTTCTCCCTCTTTTCATCTGCCTGAAGCTCAGAAATAAGTAGACCCGAAAATAAGGGACTATCTGCTGCCTTGAATTTAATAGAGGAAGCAAAAAAGGAGATAGATACATATTCCAAAGGTGGACCCATATCATATGCAGATCTAATCCACTATGCAGGTTATAATTTTTAATACCACCAAGTTGAAGCTTAATAGTTATTAACCATGCATGTTTTGCAAGTATATTGATTGTTTGTATAAACTCATTTGATATCAAATTGGGTAGAGGTTGCAAAGATATGTTTTGATTTGCAAGTCCCTGACTCAATTGACCTTTTTCCTTTCTTTTGTAGCACAAAGTGCTACCAAGACTACATTTTTAGCTGCTGCGATTCGCAAATGTGGTGGAAATGAGGAGAAAGGGAATTTACTGTACACTGCGTATGGATCAAATGGGCAGGTTTGATTCTAAACTTGTGTTCTTACACAAATTATGTTTAGTATAGATATCCAGGCATCCAGCAATATCTTAGTGATACAAGCTGACTAAACAATCCTCAAGTGAAACTTTTAGGTTCATTGCTAAGGAAGCACTTTGAAGCATGAGCTGTTAATACTGGATTTTCTTTATGATAGTCTTTTGTTTGTAAGAATCCATCTTCCAGCATTGGCAGTCTTGCTCCTGATCGGTGTCAGTTTGACCTATTCTGCTTTTGTACTTGTGGAAGTCTAATGGGACTCGTGTGTGTGCGGTTTTTTTTTTTTTGTGGGGTGGGGTTGGGGGGGGTTGCTTACATTCCAGGGGTTCCTCTTATTATTAGCAGTATCTGTGTATCTTTTGGTGAAATGTTAGATTCAAATGTGTTGTGTAATTAATAATTGCGCATAGTGAAGCCACACACAAGGCTTACAAGAGATCCATCATAGATGAGTAGATTTATTTACAACCTCATGGAGATATTGGTCACTCTATTATAATCTTCACCTGAATTCTCAAGAATCCACTTTTGAGCATGTAATGAATGCAACTTTCATTTTGTTGTCAGTGGGGATTGTTCGATAAGCAATTTGGTAGGGCAGATGCTCAAGACCCAGATCCAGAGGGGAGAATTCCTCAATGGGAGAAAGCAAGTGTACAGGAAATGAAAGACAAGTTTTCTGCTGTAGGCTTTGGTCCTCGCCAGGTAATTCACATATTTGATCACTGCTTTTGCTAACTGAAATACTGAAAGGCACATACAATGAAAGATGGCATGTGCATATTGATAATATATCATGACATAAGTTTATATGCTGAAAGTTCAACTTGGCTTCACATTAGTACCTTTTTCCCAGTGCAAATTGTTGCTTTAAAATAATGCTTTTTGTACATAACATTTATGTACACCATTTGGGCACCTTGAGGAATCATATATTTATAATTGAGAATTTCAGTTATATTACCAGGGAATCTGTATGTAGGGAATTGTGTTAAAAACTGAGAACCTCAGTTATCTATAGGTAAAAAGATTTTGCATCCACTATTAGTGGGAATTGTAGTTAACGTACTAGCTCTACATGATTCACCACATGTCAGACTGGTGTCTGCAAAATTGATGAACAAATAACGATACTTAATGATGAAAGTAGTTCCATCTCAAAAGTAAATAAATATGATAAAATCATGAAAGCAAATCAGTGACCGACTGTCATTCATTTCAGTTCTTAAATAAGCATACCATTATTTGTTTGGATAATAATAGAAGTCTGGTGGATCTATAATGCTATATGCGAAATGATGATTATGCTTTAAAAACCAGCATCAAATTTGCCTTCTATGTTTGAACTCAACCATGTAAAATTTCTACCATTTAACAACCATAGAAACTTCTATACACTAACAAAATTATTAGTATCTTTCAGCTTGCACTAGCTAGTTTTATGCAAGTATAAGTTAGCTATTCTTGCAAGTTGGAACTTCATGCTCCATCCTTTGTTCCCACCTTATGTTGAATGCATAGATCTGTTGTGTGTATGTGTTCTTCTTTTTTGTTTTCCAATAAGTCTACAGCATAGAAAGCTGTGGGAGAGGGTAATGGAGTGGAGATTGAGATAGGTTCTATGCCAAGAAGGTCTACTATGGAAGCAATTTACTTGTTACAAAGACTGATAGATAAATATCAGAGAGAGCAAAAGGATTTACATATGGTTTTCGTTGATTTGGGAAAGGTGCATGATAGAGTGCTAAGGGAAGTTGTATGGGAAGGTCTTGGAGAAGAAGGGAACTAGGATAGCCTATAATTGAGCAATCAGGGATATGTATGGTGAGGTTATAACTAGTGTAAGGGCACAAGGTGAGGTAACAAAGAATTTTCCTTATAAGTATAGGATTATAGCTAGGGTCTACTTTCAGCCCATATCTTTTCACATTGGTCTTGGATGCGCTTACTCAACATGTTCAAGATCTAGTGCCATGGTGCATGTTTTTTGCGGTTGATATGGTCTTGATAGGAGAATCAAGAGAAGAAATAAAAAAGAAGTTAGAGTTGTGGAGACAAGCATTAGAAGCATATGTTTTTGTATAAGAAGTAAAATGGAGTATATGGAATGCAAGTTTGGCGGGAGACACAAATTTAAACTTAGAAGTCAAAATTGGGAGCAATACCATACCACAAGCCACAAGGGATTCTTTTGTCCAAAATGATGAGAAATACTGGGAGACATAAACAGTAGCATTCAAGTGGTGTGGTAAGTGGAGGAGTGTTTTTAGGTTTTATTTGGGATAAGAAAGTATCTCTAAAGCTAAGGGTAAATTTTACCGCATAGCTACATGACCAGCATTGCTGTATGAGACTAAATTTTGGGGAGTAAAAACTTAACCAGAAAATAAGCTACTTGTTGTGAAGATGAGGATGTTGAGATGGTTCAGTAAGTACTCTAGACATGACAGAATTAGGAATAGGTGTATTAAAGAGAGAGTTAGCGTAGCGTCTATTATAGAGAAGATGATAGAATATAGTCTTAGGTGGTTTGGATATGTATGGAGGAGACTTGTAGAGGTTCCAGTAAGGAGACTTGGAGGAGTGTAACTAAAAGTAGAGGAAGGCTTCAGGAAAACTATAAGTGAAATAATTAAAAGAGATTTAAATGTTAATTGTTTAAATAGAAATATAATATATGATAGAGAACTATGACGTCATTTGATCTGTGTAGTTGACTCCACTTAGTCAAACAAGGCATAGTTGTTGTTTTAAGTCTGCAGCATAGACTCCTGGTCTTGAGCATGGAACTAAACTATGAAAAAGCCAGCATCCTTTAATACTTCCTATAAAACAATCAATGAAGTTGATGTTACTAACTTCTTTCTGTTTGGTCAGCTTGCTGTTTTATCTGCATTCTTAGGTCCTGATCAGACAGCAACAGAGGCCTTATTGGCTACTGATAAGGATGTTGCTCCATGGGTTGACAAGTACAAACGAAGCCGTGAAACAGTCTCTCAGACAGATTATGAGGCAAGTATATCTCTGTATCTCTTTCCGTCAAAGGGCAGCAAAAATGTTACCTAGATACCTTAATTATCTCAATTATAGACAATCATTAAAGAACTATAGCCTAATTATGGTCATTGATTCAATATAATGGTAGAAAAAGCCCTAGTTATTATGGCCACATGTTAGACTTACATTCTATTCAACCTTTTGGATTCTTTTTAGGGCATTCTTTAGTTTGAAAATTAACATTATCGCTACATATTGTTTCTTTACATTGTCAGGTTGATCTGATTACCACTTTCACAAAATTGAGTACGTTGGGCCAACAAATCAACTATGAGGCATATACATATGCTCCCCCAAAGATCGACATTACCAGACTCAAACTGTAAAAATGTAGCCCCATATGATCCTTTCGCTTCCTCTCCCAAGACAACCTGAATTTAAAGTTTTTACTTATTTTTTCTCATCGTTTTTTGAATTTTGAGCTTGTATGTAATTGTTGGTGCGCATGTAGCGAGAGAGCACCGTTATCCTCTAGGTAAGTTGAAGCAAAAGCAATTTCAAAGAATGGAATGGAGTTTCATTCATATGCTCTGATGAATAGCCACCACTTTTATTACGTAATCTTTGTCACTTTCGATCTAGTGAAAATTATTATTTGAAGTCTTCAACTCATCTATCACAACAATTTATTGTGACAACAAAAGTACTCCAAAGGGAAGCAAACTGTATAGTTCCATTCCATTACATCCTGATTTTCTAGCTAATAGCAAAGCCAACATCACGGAAAATAACAACAGATAACATAGCCATCTTGAAGGAAACTAGGCTAATGAAACTGAATAAACTGAAATTGTATTGATTGAAGGGAGTTTACGGTAATTTATAATGCAAGGAAGTAACACATGTTTTTAACTCATGATGAGATTAACCTCTGTAGCTAACTCACATGAGGTATTAATCATGATAACTAAACATAACATAATTGGTCATTTGTTGAGTTTGTCTTCACCCCCCACCCTCGCGGGGAGCTGAAGAGTGGATATTGATCATGCCCAGCTTGGATAGAATGTTTTGAAAGGGTCCTATGTGAAGAGGTTTGATTAGGATATTTGCTACTTGCAGTTTGGATGTGATGGGTAGCAGGTGAATAAGCCCATTCTTGAGCTTTCTCTGACAATGTGTCTAGCTCAATGTGCTTGGTTCTCTCATGAAAGGATGCATTTTGAGCTATGTGAATAGCTGACTGATTATCACAATATAGGGGTATCGCAGTGATGGAGCTTGCTTCAGGTCATTTAGAAGGTATTGAAGTCATTGCAATTCGCATCCTGTTCTGTCATTACCCTGTATTGTGCTTCTATGGAGCTTCTTGAGATTGTTGTTTGCTTTTTGGATTTCCAAGATATGATGGCGGGTCCTAGATAAATAGGAACCAGTAATGGATCTTTGAGTATCTTCGCATCCTCCCTAATCTAAATCGCTAAAGGCTGTCATTTTGAGATTGGACTTAGTAGGAAAGAATAAACCTTGAGCTGGTGATTTCTTGATGTACTATAGTAGTCTTAGGGCCACCTTCTGATGGATGTCTATTGGTAAGGATACATATTGGCTGAGTTGTTGGATTGTGTAGGAAATATATGGTCTTGTTGTAGTGAGATATAAGTGTCTTCCAATTAGTCTTCTGTAACTAGGATGTCATCAAGAGGTTGTCCTTCATCTTTTGATATTCTAGTGGAACCATCCATAGGTGTGGATGTAGGTTTTGATGCAAGTTGTCTGTGTCTTCTAGTAGTTCAAGTGCATATTTTCTTTGACTTAGGGAAATTCCCTTTATTGTTCATGCAACTTCCAATCCAAGAAAATATTTTATCTCACCAAGATCTTTTATTCTGAATTTGGAATGCAGTTTTGTTTGATTCTCTTGATATCTGAAATGTCATTTCTAGTTAAGACCACATCATCCACATATATGAGTAAGCTGTGAAGGATTTTCCTTTTTGGTGTGTAAAAAGAGTTGGATCTGGAGTGCATTGGTTGTAGCCTTTGAGACCAAAGTTGAGCATAAGGTGTTGAACCATTCCCTGCTTGCTTGTTTGAGTCCATATAGTGACTTTTGTAGATGGCAAACTTGGTTTGGTTGGGTAAGTTGTAGTCCTTGTGGAGGCTTCATGTATACTTCTTCATGTAGAGTTCCATGTAGGAAAGCATTGTCTACATCTGGTTGTTGTAGGTGCCATGATTTTGCTTGCTAAGCCAGGATTACCCAAAGTGTTGTCATTTTTGCCAGGAGAAAATGTTTGCATATAGTCTAGTCCTTCTATTTGTGTGTATCCCTTTGCTACAAGTTGTTTTATATCTATCAATAGTACCATCTTGCTTGTACTTGATTTTGTAAACCCATTTGCAGTCAATAGGTGTTTTTCTAGGTGGTAGTTCAACTAGATTCCAGGTTTTGTTTCTTTCCAAGGCTTAAGTTCAGCTTGCATTGCTTGTTTCCAAGCATTCTTGCTTAGATTCCTACTTGTATGTTTTTGGCTCAGTTGTGATAGAAATATTCATGATGTATGACCTGTATCTTAGTGATAAAAAATCATAGGAGACCACATTTGATAAAGGGTATTTAACTAGGAATTTAGATTGGAATTTGGCAATAGTGCGATGTTGGATGGCAATTGATAATGGAAATCCTTCACTATGAAGGGATTCTTTTGGTTCGAGTTGACTCTTGTGTGATGTGTTTGATTGAGATTTTCTCCCTAACTACATTTCTCTCATGTGTATGGTTCTCAACAGTGTTATTATTATGAGTAACAGGAGGTGTTAAATTAGTGGGTGATTCAGAAAGGTTAAGGGGTAAAGAGTCTTGTAGATTAGTGTCATGGGGATTTAGATTAGTTTGAGCTTCATGAAAGGGAAAAATCTCTTCATGGAAGATGACATGCCTAGAGATAAAATTTTCTCTATTTCTTAAGTCAAAAGAATGAATCCTTTAGTTCATTGTTTGTAGCCTAGGAAAATTCATTTTCTTGCTCTAGAGTGTAGTTTGTTTCTGTGTTGAGGATTAGTGGAAGCAAAACATAGACAACCAAAAACTTTAACCATGCTAAAATCAGGTAAATGGTTATATAAGAATTCAAAGGGGGGTTTTGTTCTTTATGGAAATGGAGGGAAGTCTATTTATAAGGAAGGTTGCATGGGAAATAGCATAAGACCAAAAAATCTTGGGTAGATTGGCTTGAAAGAAGAGATCTAGTGATGTTAAGGAGCTCTTGGTGTTTTCTTTCAATTATAGCATTTTGTTGTGGGGTTGCAACACATGAGGTTTGGTGAATGATACCCTGCAAAAAAAAACTTTTTAAAGAGAATTCAGGGCTATTATCTGATCTTATTATTTTTATTGTTGTTATGAATTGTGTTTCAGCATAAGAGCAAAAATTCTTGACCAGACATGATGCTTCAGATTTGGATTTCATCAGGAAGATCCATGTATGCCTAGAGAAGTCATACTATAGTTAAGAAGTATCTATGTCCATGTAATGAGGGTATTGGGAGGTCCCAAATATCCATGTGTATTGTATCAAATGGAGCATCAGTGTGTGTATTACTAAGAGAAAAAGGTAACAATTTTTGTTTTGCATAATGACATACATCACAAGTATTAGGAACATCAATGTTAATGAAGGGATGTTTCTTGTTCAATGTGTGCATTCTATCTAATGATAAGTGTCCTAATCTATTATGCCATATGCTTTTATTTATTGCAAGTTTATGCAAGCATCAGGTATAGGTCCAATATTTGTGGCTTTGGAAGCAAACCCTTGGAAAAGGTATAGAACATTAGCTACTTTAGCATTGCCAATCATCTTCGAGGTGTTGGTAACCTAAATGAAACAAGCATTAGCATTGAACTTGCACATACATTGTAGGTCCTTGGTTAGTTTTGATATGGAAATCAAGTTGAACTTAAATTCGGAAGATAAATGACATCAGATAAAACAAGGTCTGTAGACAAATGTATTGTTCCTTTGATGTCAGATTTGACAAAGTTGCCATTAGGAAGGCCAATTGAAAGAGGTTTATTTGTGGAATTTATATGCAATTAAAAAAAACAAATGTGTTGCAAATATGATCTAATGCACCAGTATCAAGTATCCATAGAGGTGAAAGGTTGTTACCATTGTCTAGATCAAGTTCATTGTAGGCCAAGTTGATCTGGACTTCAAGCTGGGAGTTGTAGCTTGATGATGGTAGAAGGGCTAGCAGAGGTGATATTGTTCTAGTGAAGGAGAATTTTGGTTCTTGATTTGTTTGTGTTTGTACAAGTGTTGTATCATTGTTGTTTTTCACTTGGGTTGTTACCATGTTGGCATTCCTTGTGTTCTTGGGTTTCTAACCTGGTGGGAAGCCATGCTTGAAGAAGCATTCATCAATAACATGACCAAATTTTCCACAATTTGTGCATTTCTTCTTGGAACTCTTGTTGGTACCATAGGTAGTCTTTTGTGTGTTCTATGAAGAACCTTACTTGTTTCCAGCATTTTTGGAGTCATAATGCATGGAGTTAAGGAATGCCTTAGAGGCTTAATTGTTTTTAGCCAAGAATTATCTTTCTTGCTAAATTATCATGGCCAAAACTTTGTTCAGATTTGGCAAGGGGGACATGAGTATGACTTGAGATCTTATAGAAAATTGATCTCTTAATCCCTTGAGAAATTTGGCTACTTGTAGGGTGTTTCTTTGATCTTTTGCCTTCTGGAAGTCATCAGGTGCAATTGGCTCTACATGTGCAAGAGGGAATGGGAGACAAAACATCAAATGCATCAAACAAGGTCTTGAGGGCTGTGAAATAGGCGATTACAGATTGATCAACTTGTTTGAATAAGGAGATTTCTTCTTGCAAATCTGCAACTCTAAACATATTAGCTTGGGAAAACCTTTGTTTTAGTTCATCCCACAATGTTTTGGCATTGTCAATGCGTAGCACATTGCGAGCAATATTGGGGGATGAGATCAAAGTCCATGCCAGCACCATGGTGTTACATCGTGCCCAGAAATGGTGTAGAAAGTGCAATGGATTTGGTTCTTGGATGGTGCCATCAATGAAGGAGAGTTTGTTCTTGGTTAAGAGCCTCATTTTCATGCCTCTCTCCCAAGAATGATAGTTTGATTAGAAAGATCACTGAAACAAGAACCAAGGAGGGGTTCTCATTTGGGTGAAGGTAAAAGGGATTTGTAGGGTCTTGCATATCAGCAAGGGTATATATAGGTGAGAGCAACGGTTGATAGGGTTTGAAGCTTGCAATGAATCATGTTGAAGAAGCAAGAAAAACTTAGAAGTTTGGGAAGCATTTGTTTTTTACTGATACCATAATGAAACTAAATAAATTGAAATCACATTGATTGAAGGGAGTTTACACTTATTTATAATACAAGGAGGTAACACGTGTTCTTAACTCGTGATGGGATTAACCTCTGCAACTAACTCACATGAGGTATTAATTATGATAACTAAACAGAATTGGTTATTTATTAAGTCTGTCTTCATAGGCAAATAGATAATCTTTACATGTTAGTAATGTCCACATTTTGTTTTGGACATAAAACTTTTTTTTTGGTCCTCTGTTAGTTCAATTTATAATTTTGGATAGTATTATAATTTTATTTAATTTACATTTATTACTAGTGCTTTAACTTTTCTCTCACATAATATCCACTCTTCAATATTGATTTCCACATGAATTATTAGTTTATTTTTTAATGATATGATAATATTAAATGCTGGATAAATATGCAACATTTTTAATTATTTGATATTTCTTTATACGTAAAGTTCCACTAGAAAAAATTAACATTATAAAATTTTCAATATATTTGTGAAGCTATCAAATTTAATTAGAAAGCTAAAGAATTCAAGAATTCAAACTTTTTGTCGGTGTACATAGGATTCAAACTGTTATAAATACATTAATATAGGCTCATTCATAATTAGTTTATATATACAAATATTTTAGAATTATTAAGATATGTCGTTGACGTTAATATTTAAATATTGGAAGAATGAGAAATTTTTTTTTATCACATTAATTATCCATGACATTAATTTTTTATGACTTTAGAAGTTATTAAAATAATAATATTAAAATATATTTATCTCGCATATAATAATATCATATGATTTTTTATTACATGCATGATATTATAGTAAAATAAAATTTTGAAAAGATACTAGTAATTCGTATACAAAGAAATAGTGGAGATTACCTCAATTCTTTATTAATAGTCGTGTGTAAGAAACCACACTATTTTAGTACATTGAAAAACTGATATATCAAAAATTACAATAATACTTAAAATTATAAATTGACTCAAGAAAAAGAAAATGGGGTTTTATGTTCAAAATAAAATGTGGACATTGCTAAGCTTCATATGAAGATGTAGAGGTTAGCAATCCCTATATATATATTTCAAATCAAAATACATAATTTCTAAGTGTAACACCATAATAATTAACCCAATACGCTCTGTATATGATTAATTACTAGACTTTACTCTTCTCTTCAGTTCTTTAATCATACTTTGAAAATACTTAATGAAATTATGAGCCATTTTAAAAAAAAAACATAATTGAAAAGCGCGCAACGTAATAAAGGTAAGGAAACAAAGCGAATAAACATATAATAAAAAGAACACATCACATTACATCATAGGCTCCATCATATGACATCCATAATTACATAACACATAGATATTTTGCCACCAATAGAGTTAGACTAGGTATAGTCAATCGAACAAAACATAAATAGTATATGGATGAAAGTACATCCATTAATGACACCTACTAATAACACCTAGGGATAGGATAGATATCTAGCACACGCGCAAGGTTAGCGATACGTACCTCAAGGATGATAAGGCTGGTTCACAAGATCAAGGACATCTACCAGGTGAGAGCATCAATGAGAATCACGAACATCACCATCGCTTTTTGAAGACGAGATGGAAAGAAAGAAAGAGGGAATGAGAAACTTATAAAAGAATCTCAAGGTACTCACCTCATATGCATCGTGTCATCATCATCGTCCTAGGAACCTTTGGGTTATTATGAAATAGTGAGCATGCTAAGATTCATTTATTAAGTTCGGAAATATACTTTACCGAGGTCCGTTAGTTTTAATCATACGTCTTGTAATGCATCATAAACTTAGCATGTCATATTTATAATGAACTTTTCCTATATATCTCATCATATCATAATAACATAGCTATGCATAAGATCACATCATATTCCTCATCATCATATCATAAATACTATGCATAGAAGCATATCATATTTCTCATCATCATCTCATAAAGGCTATGCATAGAAGAACATCATAATCACATAATACGTTACTTAGTTCCTTAGGTGACTTAAAGTTATTTTTATCATCATTTTCCTGGGCCACCCTATATTCCACCCTTTTGGGAGTAATCTAGGTTATGAGCTCATACCTTACTAGTTGTCACTAGCATATACTTATCTTTTGATAAGTTAAAGTCCCAACTCTACCCTTTTGAGAGAACGGGCTAGGGGGCAAGAATCACCTTTTCACCACCTATAGTCTGATGGGTCCAAAGGATCATTTCCTCATAATTTTAAGTCACCATTAAGTCTTTGCATGTTATATCATAATACAACTCTCAATTCATAATCATCAGGATGCATAAACATTCTCATTGTTTGCAACAACAATTATAACATGCAAACCATGAAGTCATTCAATGAAATCAAATACTCAATAAGCATCAAATTACTAAATAGACTTATCATTTCAAACATCAAAGAGGCATCATCATAAATCCTTACCGAAAAGCTCCCTTAAACAACCACAACTTTAGAGTCAGGTAACCTCAATCATTATCTTACTTTCTTATGCATCTAAGGGATTCATTATCATTATTACCCTTAATTATAACCTTCAAGTACATTATTAAACCACATGGGACAACATAGGCAGTAGGTTATATTTAAGACTTTACGTGCTAGAAGCTACATCTTTAACCCTTTCTTGTTACCGGCTTTCCCTATGATGCTAAAATTAATTACTAAACCAATTATGAATCATTTTCACTTATCTAGACATAATAAAATCTGATTCTTATAGCTCTTAAGGGTTCTGGAGAATGTATAAATTTCATTCTCTAGAGTCCTAGAAATCTTGCTTTTACGATTTTTCTAGGAAGTTAGTTTTATCTCTAACATGCATAGAATCATTCCTTTAGCAATAAACCATAATTATCACAATTCAAACATATTAAAACATCATCATACAGTAGTACTAAACTCAGATTAGTGGCCAAATCATGAACCTCATATAATTGCTTAAAGTCACATTTCAAGTACACATGTGATACTAGCTTACCATAAAATATTTGCAAAACCTAAAACTCCTTTAGAAACTAATTCTTTTTGTTAAACTTGAAAGAAATCATAGGACTTTAGGCCTTCCTTAATCATGAGGCCGATTTATACATTGAAAGAATGTTCATGATTAAAATTTTCACTTAAGATAAAAGGAGCAAGTCTTGAACTTTAGAGATTTAGTGATAACTAGAATTATAAACATGCTATGCAACCTCATTTTAATCTTGTCTTTATAAAGTGAAAACTTAGAATTATAAACATGATGCAAGAAATTGAAGCGGCGGTAGTCCGCATCGGACAAGTGGAGGAGAGAGAATCTTAAGAAACCGAGCGGCGGTAGTTGCATGACCGGTGAAGGGAGAAGAGAATTCTTATTACATCTTATTAAGCTTCAAACTCAAGACTTTTTAAAGAATGAATTCTTTGGCTCCCATAATCTTAAGGAAGCTTTAGAGTTTTTATTACCATGGTTCCAACTTTGCTTGTGATACTTGGGCAAGTCTTTGAACTCTAGGATCTTTAAGTGATGACATAAAATAAACATGCCATGCATTGATTCTTTTAGCCATTATAAAATAAAGTGAGAGCATAAAATAAATATGAGATGCATCCTCTTTATTATCTTTGAAGATTAAGTGACAACTTGAAACATAAACATGAAATGCAAGCTTGGAAATTTAAACATGAATATGCAAGTTCATTTATTCATTCTTGAGAATTTAGTGATGACATTGAAAGTAAACATGATTATGCAAGGCATAAACATAAACATGGATGCAAGTTTATTTTATTTCTTTACTAGAGCTCCTTCAAGACTTTAAAATAATTATAATTTCAACCCAATATATATCTTAGCAAGACAAAGTGAGCTTTAAAGATTTCATTATTAAGCTATCCTAGAAAACTTTCTTAGGCCTTGGGCCGAAATCAAATGGCAAGAAAAGGAGAAGTTCAAGAATCATCTAGAAATGAAAAATTGTTAAACATCATTTTAAACTAAAAACAAAGCTTAACAAGAAATGAAACATAAGTGTCAATATATTTCTCAAGTGCTAAACTCAAGACCTTTATCATAAAAATATAGTTGCTTCAAAACTTTGAAAACTAATGAAACCTTCAAGTTTTAGAGGTCTAACTTGTGAAGGCTTTGCAAACAACACTCAAGAACCTCATCATCAAACCATAGTCTCATTATAATCTAGGCCATAAGGCCGAAATATACAAGAAGAAAAGGAGAAGGAAAATCAAAATATGAAGCAAGAAGAAAGTACATGAAATCATCATTTTTAACCAAGAACAACACTTATCAATACTTGAAATTAAGCTTAAAAACAACTCCCTACCTAATTTTATTTGAAGGAAAGGAAGATAACTTGGTTTCTTTGAGTGAAATGAAAGAAAATCTTCTTGAAAACTTGAAGCAAGAATTTGGCCAAGGGGAGGAAGAAAGAAAGCTTTTTGAGCTTTGGAAAAACTTGAAGTTGTGCAATTATGAGCAAGGTTCTAAGACTCCTTAAGCATGCCTATTTATAGAGGATTTGAAGCTCATAAATGGACAAATGGAGGAGGCATAGTTGGCTGATTTTAGGGAGGACAAAGGGAGGAAAATCATTTCCTTGTTCAAGGCATGTTTTATGGTATTTTTGTTTTCTCTTTGCACAAAAATTTGGACAATATTCTGATGCATTATGGCTCCATTATTTCAGCCATTTGCAGCCCATGGAAGAGTAATTTGTGTGTTCCATGTATTATTTAGGTGTAGGTAAGGTATCTTTGCAAATTAGAGAATTTGCAATTAAGGGCTTAGGTGAATTAGTAAGCAATTTGGGTGTTTTTAAGCAATTTTAGGTTCTAATCAATCTAAATAAATAATTTTGACTCTAGATTAATAATTAGAATCCAATAACCTTTAATTTGAGCCTAATATTGCTTAGGTTTCGCTATACGAATCAAAAATCTAAATTCGCAAAACTGCACAAAGACAAGGACAAAATGGTAATTTTACTTAAAAATTGCCCGAGACCACCCGAGCTTAACTAATGGTTAATCATAGCTTAAAAACATGTTTTAAAACATTTTAGTGAGGTTCGGGCTAGCCACGCAAATTGGAGTTAAAAGGCCATGGGCGTTTTGGTTATTTCGCGCAAAGCTCAAAATTAGGATTCTTCTCCTCTATTAACACACATAACACAAACAATCCCTTATTATCATCAAAACATCCTCTTGAGGATGGGTGGGGCCCACGATCCTCATTTTCTAGTAAAATAACCTCAAGGCATTTTGGTCATTTTACACGTCAGAAAATTGGGGTTTGCAACTCTTGCATGAATTGCTCCTAACCTTTCTTCTAATGTTATATTCCTTTATTGAGGATTGTTCAGTCTCATATTTTATGTAAGAATTACCTAGAGTAATTCGGTAATTTCTAATGATAGTAAAAATCGGGCGTTACACTAAGACTCATTAATTCAACATGTGCATAATATCCTATATAAATTGTTTTCTCCAACATATGAAACTTATATACATGCAAAAAGGGGTTTTATGGAGCCCTCATGATACATAATCATACTTAAATAACACCAACGAATCCCTATGGATTATGGAGCCCTCATGACACCTAAACCAAAAGGAAAACGGGGTAAGGTTTCACAAGTTTCAAGTTTCAATTAGGCTTAATTGTATTTTTCAACATTATTGAGATTTTACACTATTTCTATCAAGGTTATCAAACTTTAGAGTTTAAGTGAACTCATGAAGGCATGACAAATTCAAATAGTAAACTTGACTCGTAGACTCGTAAGTATTTTCATATTGGTAAAATATTGCATAAAAACTATATTAGCCCTCAAATAGGGTCCTAATACACAAATATGGGTTGAGTGGGACAGGGAACCAACCAAATTCAAACAATGGGTCTGATAAGAGGCATTTATTGCTGATTTAACTTCTAAACCTTGACTTTTTGCATGAGTTTTTGATGTGTTGTTGAGAGAAATAATTATGATTCTTAACTTGCATATCATTGCACAATTTTAAGAAATCAGTGATTATTGAGCGTTTCTTGGGAATAATTAGGAAAGTGATTTTTGTGCAATTAACTTCTCTCTTCGAGAATGGTTTCTCTGTATACAGGCTCAAAGGAAAGACTGAGAACTCTTTGGAAGAAGCTGAGATTGCAAGGAAGAAAAATGTAGGAACTCACCATTCGGGTGAGCGCTATAGTGCTTGGCAGAAACGCCAAGTTGAAGAGACTCGCTAGGGTAGCGCTGGACGTGGTTCGATTGCCGTTTTGTGTTCTCTATTGGGCCTGTTTTTGGGCCCTCTTTCTATAAGGGAATGAATAGTAACAATGCAGAAGGAGCAGCAGACAACATACCTAGTTTTAGAGTTTTGAGTTTTTTGGATTCCCTCTCTCTCATCTCTCACACTCATTCTCTAGGCTAGGATTCATAGTTTATTGTTTGTTCTTTATTTTTCTTGCGTAATTACTGATTTTCTCAAGGATTTTAATTGTGAAACTCCCTCATGGAGGAGTAATTCCTTTAGGTGAAGATCACTGAAGATTCAGAATTGTTCCTAGGTTCCACTTTAAATTCAGTTCATGGTTGGCTTTTCGCCCCTTTTGCTTTCTCTTGAAAATTTTGATTGCGATGATGTTATTGATTAAGTTTTTGAGAGTTGTTGATTATGTATTTGTTTGTATGCATGATCTGAATACCTGTTGGGAAATTGGGTTAATTGATTTGATTAATTCCAATTGGTAAAGGGACGGAATTAATTCTGTTAGGATTAGGCAACCGCAATTGATAGCTAATTTACCATAGGTTTATAGGGTCATGATTGTGATCACTAGCTCTTGTGTTAATTGAACCCTTAGCAGGTAATACGTTCGTATAACTTAAGTAGAATTGCGTCGCCTTTTGTGCGAAAGCATAATTTGCATAGGTTGTCATCACTATGAATTTATGTTTGAACCAATGATAGAACACATCTTGATATGAAGGAAATCTTTGTGTAGGTAACTCTTGCATTATAATTTTCTCAATTTAAATTGTTGTTAACAATTCTAAAACCCCTAATTGCATTAGAATCAATTACATTACTTCCATACGAAACGACTGTATCGCACCCTTGCTACATTTTTGGTGCAATTCAGCAATTGAAATAAATTTTTAACTTGTTGCGAGCGCGACACTTTACCAGGATTAGGGCTCAAGAAAGTAATAGTATGGCATGCATAGCAATACCTACTCATAAAATCACCACAATGTGTAATAGGACCCTTCATAAAAAATAAACAACAGGCGGAGAGAATAGGGAGGGAAAAGGAACTACAAACCTGGAAGAAAATGGAAGAAAAATGCTAGAATAGGGTAGATGAAGGTGAGAACCGTGAGGATGAGGGAGATGTGCATGTGTGTTAGTGAAAACTGGAGTGGTTGTGTGTGAGGCACTTAAAGTAGTGCTTCAGACCCTCCAAAGACCGCCTGGGCAGACAAAGAGCCCTGGGTGGTCGTTCAACCGCCTTCCTCCTTTAGTGAAATAGTGCTTTGCACCCAGGGTGGTTTTTTTTTTGTTTTGTTTTTTTTGGGATGTCTATCTAGCACCCTTTGGACCGCTGGAATTAGTACTACTGGGGCGGTCTAGGGGATGCAAAATGGATTGTATAGTGGTGTGACCGCTGGGGGTTGAGACCGCGGGCGGTCTCCAACATGAACTTTAATGACCTGTCCATCTACACTATAGACTTATACACAATGCAAACAGGATGATAAATTTTAAAAATTTGAAACAAGCAAGAAAAGAAAAATAAATAAATAAAAGAAAATAAAAATTAACTTGGTTGTCTCCCACCTAGCACTTTACTTTAACATCCCTAAGTTAAACGGGCAGGGTCCTTATTCAAGGTAAATGGCCCACACCAGCTTAACCTCTGCCTTACCCCTAAGATCCATGGAAGCTTGGTGGTACACCTTAGCTCGCCCATTGACTTTAAAAATGACCTTAGATCCGAGGTTCTCAATTTCACAGCACCAAAATGATGCACCTTGATGACCTTAAAAGGTCCATCCTATGAGATCGCACTTCCGGGTATCAACTTCAAGGGAGTTGTAGAGGAGCACTTGCCCTCATGGAACTCTTTCCTCAGGGTATTTCTATCATGAAATACCTTAGTTTTCTCGTTGTACAACGAGAGTTCTCATAGGCCTCAAACCTCAACTCCTCTAATTCATGCAGTACAACTTCTAAGCTATACCAGCCCTTTCCCATATCCATGTTGCACGTCTTCACAGCCCAATAAGCCCGATGCATCATTTCTATGGGCAAATGGCATGCCTTTCCAAAAGCAAGCCTAAAGGGCTCAATCCAATGGGCGTCTTGTAGGCGGTGCGATAAGCCCATAAAGCATCATCCAACCTTATACTCTAGTCTTTCCATTGGCGTCACAGCCTTTCAGATTCTCTTGATTTCCAGGTTAGACACTTCAGCTTGCCCGTTGGTTTGGGGATGGTAAAGAGTGGATACCTTATGAAAAATCCCGTATCTAGAGCAAAGCTTCCATGCTCCGTTGGAAGTAAGTCCCCTGGTCACTAATAATGGCCCTAGGCATGCCAAACCTACAGAAAATATGGGAGTGGACAAAAGAGACAACTACAAAAGAATCATTAGTCCAGGTGGCAATTGCCTCCACCCACTTTGACACATAATCCACAGCAAGAAGGATGTAAACATAGCCAAAGGAACTAGGAAAGGGACCCATAAAATCAATGCCCTAAACATAAAAAACTTCACAAAATAGTATAGGTTGTTGGGGCATTTCATTCCTCGAAGAGATATTCCCTATCCTTTGGCATTATTTACAAGACTTACAAAAATTATAGGCATATTTGAACAAGGTGGGCCAATAGAAACCTGAGTCCAATAATTTCCGGGCGTGCATTGGGCCCAAAGTGGCCTCCACTTGCATAAGTGTGACAAAACCTGTATGAACTCGAACTCCCCATGGGGCACACAACATTGAACTACTTGGTCACTGCATATTTTCCACAAGTAAGGGTCATCTTACACATAGTATTTTGCATCGCTTTCAGCTTTACAAATTGAGCTAGTGAAAATTATGAGGGACCCACTCTAGCAACTAAGTAGTTAATGATATCAGCATGCCATGAAAAAGACACACTCATCAATTGCTTATAAGGAAAATTATCATAGAAAAATCTATTGTTGGGTCAAGATGCTCAAGCTTGCTTAGATGGTCTGCGACTAAGTTTTCAGCTTCACTCTTATCGTTAATATCCAAATCAAATTCCTGAGTAGTAGCATCCATCTAATGAGCCTAGGCTTGGCTTTCGTTTCTTCAAAAGTACTTAAGGGCTGTATGGTCGAGTACATCTCTATCTTAGAGCCTAGCAAGTAAGAGCAAAATTTATCTAAAGCAAAGATAATGGCTAGAAGCTCTTTCTCAATAGTGGTGTAGTTGGACTTGTAGGATTCAAGGTTCTGGAAGCATAGTAAGTAGCATAGGGCACCTTACCTTCACGCCTGTAAGCACAGCGCCCACTGCATGATCGAGACATCACACATGAGCTCAAATAGTTGGCTCAAGTTAGGTGGCAAGATGACTTGAGTAGTGGTTAAAGCCGCCTTCAGCCTCTCAAATGCCTCCTTGCACCTGTCATTAAAAACAAATTTAGCATCTTTCTGGGGAGGCGAGAGGTTAGGCAATCTTGCTAAAGTCCTTGATGAACCTCCTGAAAAACCTACGTGACCAAGAAAATATAATCTCCGCACGCATGCGAGGTGAGGCAAGGAGGTAATAACTTCTATCTTAGTAGGATCAATAACAATGCCCTTGCTAGAGACTACATGGCTTAAGACTATACCTTGTTCTACCATAAAGCGACATTTTTCAATGTTTAAGACAAAGTTAGTCTCCACACACCTCTGTAGCACTCTAGCTTGGCTATTTAAGCAAGAATCAAAAGAGCCAAAAACAGTAAAATCATCCATAAATACCTCTATGCATTCCTCCAGGATAATTAAAAAATATGCTCATCATGCACCGCTGAAAGTAGCTAAGCATTACAAAGCCCAAAGGGCATCCACATGTAAGCATAGGTGCCAAAGGGGCAAGTGAAGGTGGTCTCCTCCTGTCCTTCCTGGACAATATGAATCTAAAGTACCCTGTGAACCATCCAAAAGCAGGTAATGAGACTTCCTTGCCAACCTTTCCAACATCTGATCAATGAAAGGCGGGGGTAATGGTCCTTCTGTGGCTTAATTGAGCCACTTATAGTCAATGCAGGTTTCTCCAACTGCGTACCTGGGTAGGAACCAACTCACCTTTTTCATTCTTCACCACCGCGATCCTCGACTTTTTGGGAACCACCTACGGGCTCACTCACTCATTGATTGAAATAAGGTAGATGATGCTGGCTTGTAAAAGCCTTGTCATCTCCTTCTTGACCACATCAAGTATTAATGGGTTAAGCTGGTGTTGTGGCTGTAACCAGTTTAGCTCCTTCCTCTAGAAATATTCTATGCATGCAGGTGGAAGGGCTAATTCCTGTAATGTCATCTAGGGTCCAGCTAATGGCCCTCTTGTGCCTTCTAAAACAGGAATCAAATTATCCTTTTAGGTCCTAGAGAAGCCATTAGCTATCATGAGCGGTAGTTTTTCACCTTCCCTAAGAATGCATATTTGAGATGACTGGGAGGGACTTTAGCCTCAGCCCTGCCAGCTGTGTACTTGTCCCTGGAAGCTTAGACAATTCTAAAATAGAGAATCATCATATCTTATGGGAGAAAAGAAGATCCAGGAACTAAAAGTGAAGTGATGTCAGAGATGAAGGTGCTACTACTGGATGTATCAATGACCGAGCTTGTGGCATCCGCCGCCAAAAGTTTTATAGTATCTTCAAAAATTTGCCCAGTCAAAGATGCATCAATAGTGGCATACTCCCTACATAGATTGGTGGCACTATCAGTTAGGACATTCAAGCTCTAGTACCCCCTAACAACTTATCCATATCCTCAGTCAAACCAAGATAAACATCATCAACCAAGGAGTCAATGACATCAATGCTAAAGAATAATGCTCCTAGTGGGTGTTTCATGGCATCAGCAAGAGCTGAGCCTTTATGTCCCCACACTCAAAGGATAAGGTACCTATACACATCGATCTTGGTTCTTGCAAAAAGGGTCTTCCCAAGATCAATGTGTGCTTGGTAGCATTGAAGTCATCAACCATTGCCAAAACATAAAAGTCTGTTGAAAAATTAAATTGTTTACCTGGACAAGGACGTCTTCCAATATCTCATAAACTCTAAATGCTACCTGTTGACCAACTAGGCTCTTAATCTAATGGCTGCCAGCTTCCCCCACCCATGGCCTCATAAACGATTCGGGCTTAATACTAATGGCCGAGATCCTCCCAAGGCTTGTCCAATGTGTAGGTTCCCAATGATGCAAAGAACATTGAACGTGCTTGGATCCTTGTGCTTCATGGGGAGTTGGCCTTAACTTGCTGGAAGGGCAATGGTATGGGTCTTGCTTCTTGCTCTTCTACTTTCTTTTGAGGTGTAGGTTCATCTTGTGGTACTTCTAACTGAACGTCTCATCCTCCTCGTTCAACCATAACATGTTCTGAAGGATCAGGAACCTCAAGCAAAATTTACCAGACCTTAGAACCATAGTAGAAAACATTCCCCTTGCGGTTAGGAATCATTTGAGAAGGAATGGTGGATGTACTTCCTTGTTAGGCTTGCGAATTCTCTGTACAATTGCATTTCTCATCTCTTGCATAGCTTGTTCCTGTTTCCTCTCGTGTTTCTATCATCATTTTCATCATCCTTGCCATGGTGCATCTAGGAAAAGGAAGGGTGATGTCTGGAGGCTGATAAAGCTGGAAGTTGGGGACAGGTGGTGGCTGAAATACGAGTTGGCCATGCCGCTGCCTGCTATGATGGAACATATTTTTATTGTTACCTGTGGAGAAGAATTGTTCCATCTAAAATTATGGTCTCTCCAGCTGGGGTTGTAGGTGTTGCTGGATGGATTGTACCCTCCTGGTCACCCCGATTTTGAGGCCTACCAGGAAATATGTTCGAGCGGAGCTAATGTGGGATCTTCCTGAACTGAAGGGCACATGTCTGAAGTGTGTGACCACAGGAGTAAATACCGCATGCATGTACCGCCTTAACCTAGGAACTTAATTTAATGCAATTCGTTTCAAGAATTCTATTAAGCTTATCCAGCTTCTTCTCCACCCCATTGTTCTCAAATGAAAAGACTTCACCCACTTGATAGGTACTACTACCGAGCTCGACCAAACCGTTGAGAGTTTTTTGACATATTCTTAATCAAAGCTCTAGCCTAGGCAGGAGTCCTTGATTAAGGCACCCGATTGCGACATTAATCAAGCTCCTTCCATAACTAGTAGTCCTTCATAGAAGTACTGGATAAGAGTGCTTTGAAATCTGATGTTGAGGACAGCTGGCACATAATCTCTTGAACCTCTCCCAATACTCATAAAGAGACTTACCTTGCAACCCCAAATGCCACAAATATCCTTCCTTATGGCAGCTACCTTAGAGGCTAGGAAGAATTTCTCTAGGAAGATGCGTTTCATGTTGCCCCAGCTTATCCACTCGCTCCATAGGGATGTAAAAGAACTAGTCCTTAAGCTCCTTCCAAGGGAAAACGGGAAGGTCCTCAACTTTATTTGGTCTTCCATTACCCCCGAGGCTTCATTGTCACACAAATCACATGAAAATGCTTGAGATGTTTGTGTGGTTCTTCCCAAGAGAACTCATGGAACTTAGGCAGTGATATAGGAGTCCAAGATTTGAGCTCAAATTCAACTTCATTTTGGGATAAGTGATACCCAACGGTTGATAGCAAAGATCTTGCGCGGCAAGCTCCTTCAAGGTCCTGTTTTCACCATGTTGCCTGAAACACTAGCAAAGGGATCAGAAAGTTCAGGAGAATAAAAAAATTGTAAATTCCCAAGTCGTATAAGAAGAAAAAGGGTTTATTTGATGATTTAATTTCTCCTCGACCTTCCTAAGCCTTTTAGAAGTTTTCGGATCTAAGATTAATTAGAACAATGGGAAAATTAGAAATGAGCGGGTCATAAAATTAAATTACAGCAACAATTAAATACACAAGGGAATAAAAGAAAAGGGAATAAAATTAAAATTAAACTAAATTGAATATTTTTTTGAGTAAATAAAAAGGCAGAAATTAATAAACAATAAATAAAATAAAATAAATATGAAAATAAATAATAATAAAAATAAAAATAAAAAATAAAAAGAATCAATTAGCACCACTTCCCCGACAACCTGCTTAAAATTTTATGCGAGTTGTCACTACCCGCAACAAATTAAAAATATAGTGAGGGTGAGGGTGTAAAGAGAGTAAAAGTCCAAGCCCTTTTTCCCTTTTGACCTATAATAGAAAATAAAATCAACAAAAATGGGCCCAGTTTGGAAAAATCACGTCGCGCGATGCCGTTCACTAGCATATGACCGCCTGGGCCGTCATTTACTGCTAGGGTGGTCCTGAGAAATTCCCACAATTGTGTTTCCTCTATCCACTCCCGCTAGATCATTAACTCCTTGGGCGGTCAACAATGTGCCTGAGTCCCTTCTTCTCTAATGCACCAACCTGAAGTCCCTATTATCAAACAACACTCCTACAAAGTGGTTAAAGTATAAAGCATTTCCAAAAAAATGATTATGCACTAAAAAAGATGTTGATAGCTATGAAATTATCCGATGATGCATCCTGAGGACAAAGTGCAAATTCTGTAATTTAACCATCAATTAAGTACAATTCAAATGCAAAATATTCAAGAGTTAGGGTGGAAAAATGATGCATAAATGCAACCTATCAAAGGACATGAACTAAACCGCTCCTCCACAAAAAGGGGACCTTTTGTCATGTTCAACGAACCCCATATACAAGAGTTTTATGAAGAAAACTTCTCTAAAAGGACAATAGCATTTGGAAAAAGGCTAAACAACTCCTTGCTTGACCAAGTTCATATTCTCACGAAAGCTTTTACCTTTAGGGATGAAAGTACTTTCTAGATATCTCTGATAGGGTTTCTACGTTCTTTGTGGGACAAAGAATCGAACCACTCTCAAAGCCACCATTCCAGACACCTACATGGAAATAAGTTTATCTAACCTATCTAAGAGGAGTTAGGGTTAGCGTTGGAGTAAACGCTGATATCAGATGAAGAATGGTTCAAGTCTCTTGGAGTGAGTGCAAAGAAGTATTAAAGTGCCTTACCGATTCCACAAAGCATCAACCAGGCGACAATACAATGTCTATGCTAAGTTTGAAGGCGAGAAAGGCTTTTACTATTGTCCAATTCACCATTCTCCCAGGCGAGGAAGTACATATGTTCTTCTGGATATGGACTTATGTTGCTTTTCTATTGCTATCTAAAAGAAAGTAAATCTACCAAAAATGATAATGGACTACATGCTTAGTGCCATTACTAAGGATAAAAGAAGAATGGCTGGAGTTCCTTATGGTATATTACTGACAAAAATTTTCAGCATATCAGATATCATTCGCTGAAGAGTGGTTTGAGCATATTACTTGGCATATATTTTTCCATAAACTCCTTTAGGACAATAAAGAAAACTCGCTCTATACCTGCGAAAACAAGCTCTAGAAGAAAATCCTGATTCAGGGATGCTGAAGAAGAAAGACCACGGCTAAAGCCAAGAAGAAGATTAAGAAGAAAAAAAAGAGGAACAAAGAGAAAAGTTGTTATTCTTAGAGCAGCTTGAAAGCTCAAACTCTAGAGAAAACATCTAAGAGAATTATATTAGAAGAAGCTCATCTCATAACAAATAACAGGCAAAAGGGGGCAACTCAAGAAACAAAAGCAACCAGATCTCCAAAGCCTTACGACCATCAAAACTAGAGGAGTGCTAAGAAAGTGAGCTTCCACAAGGAAGACCTAACAAACTTCCCATTCAGTGAAAGGTCTTTGAACCAAAATTCAAACATTTCCCAAAGGGAGTAAATAAAGTAGCACTCATTCTGGAGATATATTTGATGCTACTCCAATAGGATATTGAATCCTCTAATATGAAGAAGAGGCCAAAGTAATTCTCAAGCAAGAGAATTCTTCAAAGAGAAGAAGCTGGAAGAAGCCACAGAACAACAAAGGGCTAAAGGGATTCAAGCGTCAAGACAAGATCATACGACTCTAACCTTTTGTAATTGAAGAGCACTTCACACGACCCATGTCTCAGCGTGAGGTTTACCTCTTTCCTATCTCTGCTACACCTCCTAGAAGTACAATGGCTTCTAAACAAGCTCCACCTCATCTACAAGCAAAACAACTGATACCTCTCAGAAAGTACTCTGAGTAATCTAAAAACCTCATCTACAAGCAAAACAGCTCTAATTTAAGTCACTAAGGCTCAAATGTTTTTTGATTCTTTCATATCATGCCTTAAGAAAAAGAACTTCTTGAAAACCATATATGTTGAGATGAAAGAATAATGATTATCATGCTATATTTTTTGTAATATTCTTTCAATATCTCTTCAAAAGATTTTCTTCAATTGGTTTGTCATCATTAAAAGGGGGAGATTGTTAGCTCTAGAACCCTTCAGAAAGCTTCAAGCTAATATGTTTTGAATGACAACAAAACCTATTTAAAGAAAATTTTTTGAAGAATGACTAATGTCTATCTGAGTTTCTTGAGTTAGCAAAGAGGTTCTTTCATTGGCATAATACAACTCTTTTAAAATGTAAATAATTTTATTTTACATGTGTAAGCATATTTTATCTCGTTTAAAGAGATGAGAATCAAGTGGAAGTGATAATTATATCACATTTTAGCGTATACATGCCTAACGGATTGACAAAAATCATCCAGGATAAGAAACCAAGCTTAGGACTTTAGAAAATAGCACTAGATTTCAAAAAGTATGTTTAAAATGGAGATATCAATCAAACTTTGAGGCCAACATGTTCTACAATCTTCAATCATCATGTTTGCAATCTTTTTATCATCAAAAAGCTCTTATTGAATAATGGAAGATCAAAGTTTTATCAAGGAATTAAAACTATGCATCAGAAAGTTCACTTCACAGGTGAAACGTTGAATTTTATCTAAAAGAAGGGAAAATTTGAATTTCAAATTTAAAGCCAAACCTAGCTAGGCTAGGGTGTCATTCTTTCTGCCAACTTGATCAACCATCCTAGCTTCTAGAAGAAAGAGTTTAGAAACCATGGTTCAAAGAGTAAAAATGTAGTTTCTGAAAGGGCCAAAAGATAACTTTACAACGGCTTTTACAAATTGACAAAAGTCAAGCTACTCCTTACAATTTTCCAAGACACAATTCAGATGATCAACACATGTTACTTGGAGAACTGATCAAAGGCAATGGTAAAAAACGAAGATCATCTATATATAGAGATGCTATGCTTTCAAGTAAAAGAGATGACTCAGCGACTGATGCTATATAAGTGAAACTTCTAAATTTTCTCTTCATATCTTGTAAAGTCCATTGCATCTTGTAATTGGTTTGCCTTGGTTGTAAAAATCTTTTTCGACATTCCTCATAGTTTATACATTCTTCCCAGGAAAATCGTTAAAAAGAAGTTATTTAAGTTATCCAGGTTCTTCTCTATATCTTAAGAAAACTTGAGTGTAGGTTAGTTTGAGTTGCAAACCCAAACACAAACCTTTGTATCCTCGATCCAGGAGTGATAATGTGAGCTTAGCTTGGAGAGCCTAGTCAAAGACAACTTGTGTAACACCCTAACTTTTAACCTAATACGCTAAAGTCATTTCGGTTAGTTATTAGTTGTTACGCCTTTGTTTCAGAACTTGACTTATCTTTAAAATATGAGTAATAAAAATATGACTAAATTTTTCTTTTTGAACTTAAAGCTTAAAATGTGAGCCGCGTGTGGACATAGATACCGATTAATACACGTATGATTTAGCAATCATATAAACTTCATCATAGCATATATAGATAAATCATAGAATAATCACAATGCAAATCATATTAACATGCCATAATCATAACATAATAGCGATGTCCTACAAACGTAAGGACATCCTAAAACACTAAACACAACAAACAAGTTGAACATACACAAGCCCAAAGCTAAACATAACTACAACAAAACTAGACTAGTCTTCACATTCCGCTACGACCTTCTGGTAGATGACTTGACTTCTTTGCCCGCACCTCAAGGAAGATCATTACAATCCGCATCATTCATGTTTGGAGACGACACGAAGAAAGAAAAATGATGAGAAACTTATTCAAGATTCTCATAGGGTTCCTACTTTAACACAAGTGTCATCATCATCATCCCCAGCCACTTTGGTTTTCATTATGAAAGAGGTGCGCATGCATAAGATTCAATTTTAAATTTCTAAACTCCTTTTATCCGAAGTGGGTGTCTTTTTGCATGGGTCTTAATGACATGAATGCAACAAATATCTTATGTATGCATGGCAATACCTTGATAGCATAAATAATACATGTAAATAACACATATCACATGATTAAATGCACAATTAGAACAATGATGTGACATATGCATATGCATCTTTACTTATCATGATTAAACTCTTCGAGTTCCTTTCTTAATTTCCACCCTCGTATCATCAGGAAACCAACCATCTCACCATCCCCGGTGATTTTTAACATGGTCACCGAAACTCCTCCTCACTAATCGCCTAGGAATAAGCTCAATCCTAACTAGCCGTCGTAGATTTAATATGGGGAAATAGAAGGGGAAAACATATTACTTTCATATCATGAGTATACACTTTCATGTCATGAGAAATGCAACCTTCTTGTCATGAGAAACTCAACTTTCTTGGATCATGTAACACTCTAGTAATTAACCAAATATACCTAGGTTGAATTTGATTAATGACTAGACTTTACTCTTTGCTTTGGTTCTTTCATCATATTTTGAAAATACTTAGTGAAATTACGAGCTTTTTTTTTTAACATAATTGAAATCGTGAGCCGCGCATAACATAAACGATTAAGCGGTAGTAAAATAAGACATTTAAGAATCTAAATATATCATATTGGCTCCATCACATAACATCCATAATGCACATCACAACATATATACAATAACCTCACTCAAAAGGTGAGTTAAGTTCATACATCATATCTTACATATTCACACCATAGGAAACTATTTATAAGGAAATCATGCCCCTAAACTAGATAACCTTAAACTAGATAACCTTAAAAGGGAAGGCTACTCTAAAGCTGGATGCATAACACTCTTAAGACTACTTAAAACTCTTAGGGCCACCGTCTGGAAACGGGGGAAAACTTTATCACACACGAGCTTCCTGAAGGGGGCACATGAGATGCCAGGCTTGGGTCGCATGGACGGTCTCTGCTAACCTCGGCTAACAACCGTTTCCTCACTACCCTCTCTTACACGTGGAGAGAGGAGAGAGCTCTCAGAATAAGCATGAGTAGGAGGGTCCTGAAGGGTAGGACTTCAGAATATCTCGTCGTGGATTATACTGGAAAACCATGGACGGAGATGAGGCGGGATAAGAACGTAACATTCTTTCATCAAGTGGACGTGCATGTTCGAAAACCATTTCATCGCCATAGGGAGAAGTAGGAGAAAAACGATAACTGGGCAGGATGTGCAAATGAACGACCTACGTAAATAAAACACGAACCGAGCACCTTCCTTCAAAGTGATACGAATGATGCACGGATCATAGTGGAATTCCCAGTAGGGGTGTCAACGACAGGACGAATGTCGCCATCTGAAATCTGAAGACAATGACGGAAATAAAGGAAGGAGTGAGAATCTTACTAAAGAATTCTCAGGAGGTATCTCCTTCTACGGTGTCATCATCAAAGTCTCCAGGATCTCGGGTTATTATAAAATAGTGAACATACGAAGATTAAATTTTAAGTTTAGAAAATACTTTTACCGAGATTCGACCAATTTTAATTATGCGTCTTATAATGCATCATAATCTTAACATGTCATATTTATAATGAACTTTTCTTTTATCATTACATCATATTCCTCATCATCATCATTAATATAACATGCATAGAAGAACATCATATTTCTCATCATCAACTCATGTATGTTATGCAAAGAATATCATAATAGCTACACATGGACATGGTGCACATAATTTATTTCTTTAGTACCTTAGGTGACTTTAAAATCTTATCATCCTCATTATTTTCCTTGGGCCACCCTATACTCCACCCTTTTGGGAGTAATCTAGGTTATGAGCTCATACCTTACTAGTCGTCACTAGCATATACTTATCTTTTGATAAGTTAAACCTCTCTACCCTTTTGAGAGAACAGGTTAGGGGGCTAGAATCACCTTTTCACCACCTATAGTTTGATGGGTCCAAAGGATCATTTTCTTATAAATTTTAAGTCACCAATAAGTCTTTGCATGTTACAACTCGCAATTCATAATAATTCTAACATTTTCTTATTTAAGTCTTATTCTGGAATAATATATATCAACTATAATCATGCATCTAGGAGATTCCCAAAGAGAGGTGGGTCACAATGGACACACTTAAATACCAAATCTTTCCTTAGCCAGAATCTTTCCAAATTGCACTCTTACAGGAATACACTTTCTTCCAGGTAACAAAATATGTCCTTATTTCATGCATAAGTTTTCATTGTTTGCAACAACAACTATAACATACAAACCAGGGAATCAATCAATGACACCAAATTCTTGATAAGCATCAAATCACATTTTAAGTACACATAAAATTACTAGCTTCCCATAAAATTCTTACAAAGTTTTAAAACTCTTTTAGAACTAATTCTTTTTGTTAAACTTGAAAGAAGTCATAGGACTTTAGGCCTAACTTAACCATGGGACCGATTTATAACTTGAAAGAATGTTCATAGTTAAATCTTTCACTTAAGATAAAAGGAGCAAGTCTTGAGCTTTAGAGATTTAGGTGACATCTTAGAATTATTACCATGCTATGCAACCTTATTTTAATCTTATCTTTATAAGGTGATAGCTTGGAATTATAAACATGATATGCAATTCCATTTCTTTATCTTTAAGATTTAAGGTGATGACTTGAAAATTAAACATGATGCAAGAACTTGTAATATAAACATGATGCAAGAAACTGGCGGCGTCATACGAGGGACCGGTAAGGGAGAGAATCTAAGCAACCGAGCGGCGGTAGTCCGCAGGACCGGTGAGGGAGAAGAGAATTACATTTTTTTTAAGCTCCAATTCTCAAGACTTCTTAAAGAATAAATTCTTTAACTCCAATTATCTCATTTCTTCGCTTATGATTCATAGGCAAGTCTTTGAGCTCTAGGATTTTTAGGTGATGACATAAAATAAACATGCCATGCATTGATTCTTTTAGCCATTATAAAATAAAGTGAGAGCATAAAATAAACATGAGATGCAACTTCTTTATTATCTTTAGAGATTAAGTGACAACTTGAAATTTAAACATGAAATGCAAGCTTGAAATTTAAACATGAGATATGCAAGTTCATTTATTTATTCTTGAGAATTTAGTTATGACATAAAATAAATATGGTTGCAAGACATAAACTTAAACATGGATGCAAGTTCACTTGATCTCTTTACTAGAGCTCCTTCAAGACTTTAAGAAAATTATGATTTCAACCCAATATATGTATCTTAGCAAGACAAAGTAAAAATACATATTTCATATTCAAACCTCAAGATAAAAACATTATTCTTTAAAGTTTTGCATTAAATGGAATGTTCAAGCTTTAGAGGCCTAACTTGTGATGGATTTACAACCCATATTCAAGGTCCTCATCATCAAGCCATCATTTCATTCCTTCCTAGGCCATTTGGCCGAAACCATGAAAGGAAAATAAGGAAAGAAAAACTGAAATTTTAGAAGCTTTGGAAACTAGTGAAACCTTCAAGTTTTAGAGATCTAACTTGTGAAAGCTTTGCAACCAACACTCAAGAATCTCATCATCAAACCATGGTCTCATCATAAGCTAGGCCATATGGCCGAAATACTTTAAAAAGAAAGGAAGAAGAAACTGAAAATGAAAACTTAAAGAAAGCTCATGAAAACATCATTTTTGAGCTAGAAACATAACTTGTCTTAGCATAAAATGAACTTAGAAACACCTCCCTACCTAATTTGATTTGAAAGAAAGGAAGAGAACTTGGTTTCCTTGAGTGAAATGAAGCAAAATATCCTTGAAAAGCTGAAGGGAGAATTTGGCCAAGAGAAAGAAAGAAAGAAAGCTTTTGGTGCTCCTAAGACTAGAATTTGTGTAAGTTATGAACTAAGCATCTAAACTATCTTCAAGCATGCCTATTTATAGAGATTTTGCAGCTCATAAATGGACAAAGGAAGGAAGGAAATCTGACCAAAAATTAGAGAAAAAAATAAGGAAGAAAAATCATTTTGTTTGGTGGCTTAAAACATGGAATCATGTTTCCATGTTTTCATGATTCTTTGTTTTCATTCTTTGGATTTTTGTGTAATAATTTTCTGACTTATTACTCAATAATTTCGTGCATTACAGCCTTGTGGAAGAGGATTTTGTGTGTTCCATGTATTATTTAGGTGTAGGCAAGGTATTCATGCAATTTAGAGAATTTACGGTTAAGGGCTTAAGTGAATTACTAAGCAATTTGGGTGTTTTAAGCAATTTTAGGTTCTAATCAATCTAAATAAATAATTTTGACTCTAGATTAGTAATTAGAATTTAATAAGCTTTAATTTGAGCCTAATATTGCTTAGGTTTCGTTAGACAAATCGAAAATCTCAAAATTTGCAAAACTTGGACAACGAAGGGGCAAAACGGTCATTTAACTAAAAACCGCCTGACCATGGACTTAACCAAGGGTCAATCATGGCTTAAAAACACCTTTTAAAACATTTTAGTGAGGTTCGGACTTAGCGGCACGCAAATTTGAGTTAAAACGGCCGCAGGGCGTTTTGGTCATTTCGCGTGTCAAACTCAAAATTGGATTCTTCTCTCTATTAACACACATAGCACAAACAATCCTTTATTATCCTCAAAACATCCCCTTGAGGACGGGTGGGGCCCACGATCCTCATTTTCTGAGTAAAATAACCTCAGGGCATTTTGGTCATTTTACACATACAGAAAAGGGTTTGCAATGCTTGTACGAATTACTCCTAACTTCTCTTCTAACGTTATATTCCTTTATTAAGAATTGTTTGGTCTCAAATTTTATATAATATTTACCTACGGTAATTTGGTAATTTCTAATGATAGTAAAAATTACAATAAAAATTGGGGCGTTAATCATCTCATAACCTTTAATTCGGGAGTTAGAGGATCATTTCCACATTAGCATATCATATAATGATGTAATATTAGCATGAAGACATATAATATTATAAAACATATATGTTAAGTGCAAGGCAACAACCATATCATATACTTTCTTTTTGCTCACATGCAACTTAGTAATATTTCAAGTAAAATCTAACAATGCCACATTCATTCAATAATAGCTCTAACATGTAAGACCTCAATTTCACATAAATCCTCAAGCATATGGAATACTATAACATTCTTCAGAAACTAGTCATTTCACATCTTTAATTCTTGAACTTTCCCTATAAATAATTTTTCATCACCTTGGTAACATAATGACAAATCTCTAGATTAGTAGTAAAATTAATCTTTATGGTCTTAGCCACATAATTAGTAATCTTTAGATTTGATGGTAAAATAACTCAATAAAACATGTCCTTACTTAATAACATATATGTACATATATATACATATATATATATATATACATATATATATATATATATATATATATATATATATATATTTCATAAGTCAAAGTTCATTATGTAAATTAAAATGGTGAGTCTTGAGCACTAAATTAATTTTTAGTGATGGCATAAGTATAAATATGCAATGCAAGCTTCATTCTTAGTTTAGATTAATAGCAAGAAAATGTAAATATGCTATGCAAAGCTTAAAATTAAATATGAGAATGCAAGCTCTAGTTTTACATCTTTAAGTTTTAGGTGATGACTTAAAAAATAAATATGCTAGACAAGAATTATAAAAATGAATGCAAGTTCAATTCTTTATTTTAGTGCTCTAGGCCTCTTAGAGTATTCACTCTAAATCACATTTCAACTTTAAGGTTGAAATAGGTAGGCTTTGAGATTAATTATTTAAGTGATAATGCATGCTCTTGTTTTAACCTTTAAATTTAAGTGATAACTTGGAAAATAAATGCTAGGCAAGAAAATATAAATATAAATGCAAGTCCAATTCTTATTTTAATGCTCTAGGCCCTCTTAAGTATTTACTTTAAATCACGTCTCAACTTTAAGGTTGAAATAGGCGGGCTTTGAGTTAATTAATTAGATGGTAATGAAAGTGTAAGACTTAAATATAAATATGCAATGCAAGGACTTGAAATATAAATATGAATGCATTTCTTTAAGTTGGCTCAAGATTACCACTTTAACAACATAACAATATCACTTGCTAAAAATTTTCTTAAAAATGGAACCTTCAAGCTTTAGAGGTCAAATAAATGATGGTTTTACAACCAACACCCAAGATCCTCATCATCAAGCCATGGTTCCTTCTCATATAAGCCACAAGGCTAAAATCAAAGGAAAAGAAAAGGGAGGAAGAAATCGAAATAATAAAGGAAGATTTCAACATTTTAACATCTTAAAACAAAGGAAAGAAAAGCAAACTTTTTAAAACAACTCCTTACCAAAGATGTCTTTTCCTTTTTAAAAAGAGAAGCTTCGTCTTGAGATGAGAAGAACAAATCCTCCTTGGTGCTAGATGATGGTTTCGCTAAGAGGAGAAGAAAGAAAGAAAGGTTTGTCTTAGGTTCTTGATCTTGGAAATGGAAAGGTTATGTATTTAGAGGAAGGTTTATGGTGTTTGTGTGGTGGTTTGTGTTTAGGAAATGGTGGAGGATGGTGATTCTTAGAAGAATGAAGAAGAGAGAAGAAGAAGAATTCTTGGAGCTTAAGAAAGAAAGCTTAGAAGTTGTGAAAAATGAGCAAAGTGTTGTAAGCTTTCCTTGATGCCTATATAGAAAATGAAACACAAGGCAAGGAAGAGAAAAATATCTCTTTGCAAGGTATGGCTTTGGGTATGGCTAGGTATGGTTCAAGGTATGGGCAGGGCATGGTTCAAGGTATGGCATGCATGATTCTTTAAGCTTATTTTAATTGCATTTCAACATGTGATGGATGATTTTGGGAAGGAGTGGCGGACCATGTTTAAGGCTTAATGGGGGAGGAAATCTCATTTTAATGTTGGTTACAAGTGTGTTTAGAGTTGATTTGGTTAGGCCATGGATTAGGAGTTGTAATTTGTGTTTTAAGTGAGATAATGGGTAATTAAGGTGGTTCAAGACAAGAACTAAAGAGTGGTCTTGCTTGATTAATGTGAATCCACCTTTATTAGAGGAGGAATCTCATCATGTGACAACTTCCATGATTTAAGGAAATTGATTGGAATCTTACTATTCATGAAAATGTGACATAAAGTCTTTAAATCAATAAAAGGATTTTGAGCTTCTCTAAGCAATCTTAGGTTCTAATTAACCTCGATTAATTATTTTGACTCTAGATTAGTAATTAGAATTTACTAATCTTTAATTAGAGCCTAATATTGCTTAGGTTTTGCTAATCACATCATTAGGCCCAAAATACACTTAGCTAGGGGCAAAACGGTAATTTTTCACAAAAACCGGACTCCCAAGCTTAACCTAACATTAAACATTACTTAATGTAACATCCCCC
>JAMLFY010000014.1:8315929-8457241 GCA_030441495.1 Dalbergia oliveri | reverse complement strand
GCTTAGCTTGGAGAGGCTAGTCAAAGACAACTTGTGTAACACCCTAACTTTTAACCTAATACACTCGAGTCGCATTTCGGTTAGTTATTAGTTGTTACGTCTTTGTTTCAAAACTTGACTTATCTTTAAAATACGAGTAATAAAAATATGACTAAATTTTTCTTTTTGAACTTAAAGCTTAAAATGCGAGCGCGCGTGGGCATAGATACCGATTAATACACGTATGATATAGCAATCATATAAACTTCATCATAGCATATATAGATAAATCATAGAATAATCACAACACAAATCATATTAACATGCCATAATCATAACATAATAGCGATGTCCTACAAACATAAGGACATCTAAAACACTAAACACAACAAACAAGTTGAACATACACAAGCCCAAAGCTAAACATAACTATAACAAAACTAGACTAGTCTTCACGCTTCCGCTGGACCTCCGTACTGGTAATGACTGATTCTTTGCCCGCACCTCAAGGAAGATCACGAACAATCCCATCATTCATGTTGGAGACGACAGAAAGAAAGAAAAAGGATGAGAAACTTATTCAAGATTCTCAGGTTTCGACTTTAACACAAGTGTCATCGTCATCATCTCTAGCCACTTGATTTTCATTATGAAAAAGGTGTGCATGCATAAGATTCAATTTTAAATTTCTCAATCCTTTTATCCAAAGTGGGTGTCTTTTAGCATGGGTCTTAATGACATGAATGCAACAGATATCTCATGTATGCATGGCAATACCTCAATAGCATAAATAATACATGTAAATAACACATATCACATGATTAAATGCACAATTAGAACAATGATGTGACATATGCATATGCATCTTTACTTTATCATGATTGAACTCTTCGAGTTCCTTTCTTAATTTCCACCCTAATACTCATCGAAACCAACCATCTCACCATCCCGTGATTTTAACATGGTCACCGAAACTTCTCATGATCGCCTAGGAATGAGTTAATCCTAATAGCCGTCGCTAGATTTAATATGGGGAAATAGAAGGGGAAAACATATTACTTTCATATCATGAGTATACTTCATGTCATGAGAAATGCCTTCTTGTCATGAGAAAATGCAACTTTCTTGGATCACCTCTCATAACCTTTAATTCCGGAAGTCTAGAAGTCATTTCCACATTAGCATATCATATAATGATGCAATATGAGCATGAAGTCATATAATATCATAAAACATATCATGTTAAGATGCAAGGCCACAACCATATCATATACTTTACTTTTGCTCACATGCAACTTTGTAATATTTCAAGTAAAATCATAACATGCCACATTCATTCAATAATAGCTCTAACATGTAAGACCTCAATTTCACATAAATCCTCAAGCATATGGAATACTATAACATTCTTAAGAAACTAGTCATTTCACATCTTTAATTCTAAACTTTCCCTATAAATAATTTTTCATCACCTTGGTAACATAATGACAAATCTCTAATTAGTAAAATTAATCTTTATGGTCTTAGCCACATAATTAGTAATCTTTAGATTTGATGGTAAAATAACTCAATAAAACATGTCCTTACTTAATAACATATATGTATATATATATACATATATATATTTCATAAGTCAAAGTTCATTATGTAAATTAATGGTGAGCCTTGAGCACTAAATTAATTTTTAGTGATGGCATAAGTATAAATATGCAATGCAAGCTTCATTCTTAGTTTTCTAGATTAATAGCAAGAAAATGTAAATATGCTATGCAAAGCTTAAAATTAAATATGAGAATGCAAGCTCTAGTTTTACATCTTTAAGTTTTAGGTGATGACTTAAAAAATAAATATGCTAGACAAGAATTACAAACATGAATGCAAGTTCAATTCTTTATTTTAGTGCTCTATGCCTCTTAGAGTATTCACTCTAAATCACATTTCAACTTTAAGGTTGAAATAGGTAGGCTTTGAGATTAATTATTTAAGTGATAATGCATGCTCTTGTTTTAACCTTTAAATTTAAGTGATAACTTGGAAAATAAATATGCTAGGCAAGGAAATATAAATATGAATGCAAGTCCAATTCTTTATTTTAATGCTCTAGGCCCTTTAGAGTATTTACTTTAAATCACGTCTCAACTTTAAGGTTGAAATAGGGATTTGAGTTAATTAATTAGATGGTAATGAAAGTGCAAGACTTAAATATAAATATGCAATGCAAGGACTTGAAATATAAATATGAATGCATTTCTTTAAGTTGGCTCAAGATTACCACTTTAACAACATAACAATATCACTTGCTAAAAACTTTCTTAAAAATGGAACCTTCAAGCTTTAGAGGTCAAATAAATGATGGTTTTACAACCAACACCTAAGATCCTCATCATCAAGCCATGGTTCCTTCATGATATAAGCCACAAGGCCAAAATCAAAGGAAAAGAAAAAGGAAGAAATGAATAATAAAGGAAGATTTCAACATTTTAACATCTTAAAACAAAGAAAGAAAAAGCAAAATTTTTAAAAAACTCCCTACCAAAGATGTCTTTTCCTTTTTAAAAAGAGAAGCTTGGTCTTGAGATGAGAAGAACAAATCCTCCTTGGTGCTAGATGATGGTTTCAACCAAGAGGAGAAGAAAAGAAAGAAAGGTTTGTCTTGGGTTCTTAATCTTGGAAATGGAAAGGTTATGTATTTAAGGAAGGTTTATGGTGTTTGTGTGGTGGTTGTGGTTAGGAAATGATGGAGGATGGTGATTAGAAGAAGAAAGAAGAAGAAGAATTCTTGGAGCTTGAGAAAGAAAGCTTAGAAGTTGTGAAAAATGAGCAAAGTGTTGTAAGCTTTCCTTGATGCCTATTTATAGAAAATGAAACACAAGGCAAGGAGAGAAAAATATCTCTTTGCAAGGTATGGCTTTGGGTATGGCTAGGTATGGTTCAAGGTATGGGCAAGCATGGTTCAAGGTATGGCATGCATGATTCTTTAAGCTTATTTTAATTGCATTTCAACATGTGATGGATGATTTTGGGGAGGAGTGGCCGGCCATGTTTAAGGCTTAATGGGGGAGGAAAATCTCATTTTTAATGTTGGTTTACAAGTGTGTTTAGGAGTTGATTTGGTTAGGCCATGGATTAGGAGTTGTAATTTGTGTTTTAGGTGAGATAATGGGTAATTAAGGTGGTTTAAGACAAGATTAAAGAGTGGTCTTGCTTGATTAATGTAAATCCACCTTTATTAGGGAGGAATCTCATCATATGACAACTTCCATGATTTAAGGAAATTGATTGGAATCTTACTATTCATGAAAATGTGACATAAAGTCTTTAAATCAAGAAAAGGATTTTGAGCTTCTCTAAGCAATCTTAGGTTCTAATTAACCTCGATTAATTATTTTGACTCTAGATTAGTAATTAGAATTTACTAATCTTTAATTAGAGCCTAATATTGCTTAGGTTTTACTAATCACATCATTAGGCCCAAAATGCACTTAGCTAAGGGCAAAACGGTAATTTTTCACAAAAACCTCTCTGACTACCCAGCTTAACCTAACATTAAACATTACTTAATGTAACATCCCCCCACCTTTATGAATTGACTCAGACCAACCAACACGGGTCTTTCAACGTGCTTTGTCTTCACTCACACGCTTCCTCAAAACTTTCCAGAGTCACTCATCCAAAATTACCCCAAGTCAAGCATGCTTGGCCTGAGTTCTTCATGATAGGCTACCAAAAGAAAGATGCTCTTTGTGGCATAAGTACCAATCAATTCATATAAGCTCTCAACTGCAGTCTCATCCTATAGGTTAGGATCCTCATTCGGGTGTGTAATAGGTTCATTCATGTACCCCTCCACTTGGAGGCAAGAGCCGCTCCTTGTTTGTGCCTTCTCGCGGGGATCACTCCCTGCCTCGTCCCGAGCGTTACATGCCCACTAGCTTCCGCTTATTCGTTTGAACCACACCGTCCGAAGATGAGGCTTGAGACCATTTGTAACATACCCTGCGGCTTTATGGATTGACGATTTCCCCACAAACCAACATGGGTCTTTTCAGGTGCTTTGTCCTCACTCACACTCTCCTAGGAAAACTTCTGAGGTACCCATCCCAAAATTATCCTAATTCAAGCACGCTGGCTGTGGTTCTTTCTGATGGGTACCAAAGAAAAATGCATCTTTGTGGCATAGGTAGTACCAATCAATTCATATAAGCCCTCCTTAACCCAGCAGTCCCATACTATAGACTAGGATCCCCTCATTCCATGTGTAATCGGTTCATTCATGTACCTCCCTTGAGGTAGGAACCACTCCTTATGCCTTCTCGCATCGGCGATCATTCCTGCCTCATCCCCGAGCGTTACACTTAAAAACCTCATTTAAAACCTTTTTGTGAAATTCTGGGCAACCCTCAATGTAAATTCTTTTGGCCACGGGGCATTTTGGTAGTTTTAAACATCGAACTCAAAAATAAGATTCTTCCTCTATACACACATAACACATATAATCCCCTATCATCATCAAAATGTCCCCTTGAAGATGGCCGAGGCCGCAATCTCATTTCCGTAAAATGACCTCATGGGCATTTTGGTCATTTGTACACGAAAAATTGGCGTTACAACTTGACGTGAGGAAAGTTGGTTTACAGTCACGATTTAGCTTGGAGAGGCTGGTTAAAGACTACTCGATTTAGCTTGGAGAGGTGTCAAAGACTACTCCTTTATTGAAGAGGTTGGTGAATAACTACTTGGTTTGTGAAGGGGTTGTCTACGGTCACTGGTGAGAGCTTGAGAAAGCTATTGTAAAGACTATACGGTTTATTTCTCGAGAAAGGTGTTAGTAGAACTCAACGTGGTTGAGAACGATGCAAGGTTAGCCGAACTAATATAAAAATATATGTGCAATATATTCTTTCTCTTATCTCCTGTTACTTATGGTCTTCCATATAGTTGTTTGTTTTTGCTTAAAGTTTATCTTTAGAGTTCTATTACTAACTATTTTAAGAAAGTATCTTTTTGAAATCTCTTTGTTTCATGACTTCAAGCCTATAGCTTGATAGTATCCTGTAATATTTCAGAAGCTAAAAAGAAGAAAAGAAAAGTGAAGCATTAAACCCCCTAATCGTGCGCTTTTCTACCTACAATAATCTTAAGAACTTTGAAGGATGTTTGGTTTGGTCTTGAGATCTCTATTCTTTAATGTTATTTATATTTCAATTTTATTCTCTTCTTTCTTTTTCTCTCAATTTTTGTTTTCCATGAATAAGGCTTCTCTTTATATTTATTTTGAATTGTGTTTGTGATGAAACTACATTGGTTAACCTTGATTTTATTGTTTGAAGAAGAAGCTTGTGTTAACAACTCTTTGCCCTTTGGTTTAAACTATTCTTGATGTTCATGAATTTTAATAGCTTCATAGATTTGTGTATCTTTGATCAGTTGAATTCTAGGAGCTTTCTTAGATGAGAATTCCAAGTTGAGTGTAAGCTTTCAGCTCAATTCAGGAAAACCATAAAGTTGGAATAAAAATTAGATCTTTTTCATATGATAGACCGAATTCAATTATTTTCGATAATTCTTGGGTTGTTCATTCTCATATATTGATTTTTTTTATTGTTGTTGCTTTTTATTATTTACAATTAATCAAAACCACCCCTCTTTTCTAACCTTTTATAATTGTGTAGAATAGTGTCTAAGATCTTTGGGGAAAACGATTTGGTTTTCTATGCTACAATTGTTTATTTTTTTGGGGGTCAATATGCTACAAGTTTGGAGAAGCCTAATTTTAATTTGAGTGGGCTTGACAACTTATGTCATTGGCTGGTGGCGAGGTGTTGAGGGTCGATGGAGGAGGGGAGTGCCCAATGAAGAGGAGAAGTAGAGGTGGAGGGGCGGTGGACTTTGCAAATGTAAGGGCAGAGGCTATGGTTTGCTATGTTATAAAAGAAGGATGTTCTCTCTCATGCTCACTTTTTATTTCTTTATTTGAAGTTAATGTTTATTAGCTTTAAAATATAAATATAAATAAGAAATACATCCATCTAATTCAAATAAATTAACAAAGAAAATCAAAATTCAAATTTTAGTTTGATTCAAGTTAGTTCATAAGATCACGGATACGCATTAAATCTCCACCGGCAACCACACCGCACCCCACTTCCCCTTCTCCAAACCCCTAACTGCTGCAGCCCTCCTCACCTCAAAAAATAAGCCTGTTTAGTTTCAATTTTCAATCTTCATTATCAGATTTTCATTTCATGATTTTATGAAGGAAGAAACTGAAAACTGAAATTTGTAATTTTCAAAATTTCAATATTACTTTCACAAAATCTAAAAAATTGAAAACTAAAAACTCAAATCAAACATACCCTAAAACTTTCATTATCATCTCAGAGTACTGGATTAGGATTTTCTATCTTTAGAAAATGAACTGAAGACCAGTTTTTGTCCTCAGGTTTGGTATCGGTTAACTTGTATTTATCATTTCTACTTACTATTAGGAAAAGAAAAAAGAAAAAACATTTGCATGGCTGGGATCCTACGCAGATTTTCGGAAAGTGCAGAGGATCCAATTCCCAGAGAACTTGATTAGGATCCTCATAAAGGCAATGCAGGAACGCGTGGTTCCTTGATTGAGAGGTTTATGTTTATTATGTTTACAATTTTAATCTTGCCACAAGATGAAAAGTTCTTATACAGTTTTAATCTACTACAGTATCTTCAAACCTGTAAAGGACCTCAATGCAAAAGACAATGGCTATTTACGACTCAACTACTCCTCTTTCCCTGAATTATTCATCTACAGTCATATGCTATTGATAGTCATTGATCATTTATGTACTTAAAGCTTGCTTACGTCTTACTGTTTAAAATCCTTCCTTTAAAATATATTTTCATCATTTACGGTCAGTTACTCTTATTCTGGGGTATGGAAAACTAGAGCTAATAATCATACGCAAAGAAGCCAGTAAATAATATAGCATATCTCTGGACATTTCACCAGAAACGTTTCATGGAATTTGTACAGCTCAAGCTAGTTCAAATAGACAGCCAAAATTTCTTATTAAACCAATGCCTGACATTGAACATTCGCCAAAGGTTTGAGTGTTTATCTCCAGCAATTTTAAATGTAATACTGCAAGAAAATTGAGTCACCCAATTCAGACACACACCGCCTACAGTGGGCCTGGGAATGTTCCATTCTCCCTTTGCTCATTCCATCTGTCAATCTGATGCATAGACAAATGAGAGAAGACTGTTAGCCTATGAATGCAATTATAATATAGGTAGCAGCAGAGAATACACATCTAAAAGATCTATTGTGAAATGCACTAAATAAGCAGTGATAAAAAAAATTGAAAAATCAAAACTGCACAATTGTATCTGACCTAATGACAACTACAGCAAGTAAGCCTTGTTCCTTAGATGGAGTTGACTACATGGATCATATGATGCATATGTCCAGTTAAAAATCATGTTCACATTTAAGTTATTAAAATATAAATCTCTTTCAACAGTTTAACCTAGGGCTTTTTAGGTCTTTCTCTACCTCTTCTACCTATTGAACACCCTTCCACATGATCACTTCTACAAGTCTTCTCCACACAAACCTAAACTATCTAAAGGCATGATTCTACCATCTTTTTTCGCAAAAGGTGCTACTCAACTTGCTCTCCAATGCATTTGTTCCTAAAGATATCTAATCAAGTGCGTCCACTCATCCAATGCAACATCCACATCTCTGCAATATTACATTTATTCTCTTGTTGGATTTTTACGTTCCAACATTTAGTCCCATACAACATCTCCAACCTTGTTGGAGCTATGTTAGTTTCACCTATGGTTTTTGTAGGTCTTCGTCTACCTCTAGCTATTGGACTACTTTACATCTAATCTACTCTCCTTACTCGTAAAGTGCTACCCCAACATTCTCTCTAATACATCTATTCCTAATCCTATCTTGTCTAGTGTATCCATTCATCCATCGCAACATCCTTCTTAGAATTGAGTAGACCTAACTCAACTCCAAAAGCTAGATTATGGTGGGAGGGTTGCCTAAGCTCTTATAAAGGCTATATTGGCCATATCTTAAGCAATGTGGGACTCTTATCACACACCCTCACTCCAGGACTAGACATTTGGAGCATAAACTTTGCAGGGCTGGACATCTGGTGGCCTAATAACAATCACGACATTGTGGGCTTTAGATTTGTATGGCAAAATTTTCCCTTAAGCTTAGTGGTACTTTTTTAAAATCACAAATAACACCTAAAGCATTGTTCCATTTCATTTCATCCACCAGCTTGAATCTTATGGTTTGCATCTCCATCTATTTTCCCATCATTTTGGATAATGTATCCAAGAAACTTTATGACTTAAGGTAGTAGGATAGTTATTGTAAACATTGCACATGATTATGTTGAATTCTAAAGCCGTCTAACTCATCTTCTAGTCAGTATTTATGTATGAAACTTAAGTTTGGCCTTGACACATAGGAAGATAAAATTCGATATAAGCAATATACACACCAATGCTGACCACTAATCTATGCTCGCATGATATATATCAAACCCTTACATTCTCCAGTGACGTGTTAAAACTTTAAATCTAAGCAAAATGCTTCACAAGCCATTCAAGTGTGGCTTCTTCATTCAAGGAGGCACTAATCATTTCAACAAGATATGACGATCTTCATATGCCAGAACCTTGTCATGTAACTGAAGCATGAATGTTCAACATTTGAAAGAATACACCAAATCCAAGAAGTTAAGCCACAAGAACATGCAACACAAAATATGCTCAAGAAATCCCTCTACATATAGCATCCTTACATATCTAATAACTACAAATGCTAATTTATTGTCACTTTTCACAGATATCATTTTCAACCTTTTGACAAGTTTCTGATTTAACATAAAGTCAGATATCATGAGAAGTCGATTATAAAATATAGGGAAAAGTGCAACTAATCACCTTGAACTTTATGCCTTTTGCAAGTAGACACCATTAATTTTTGCTTCGTCCAATTACTCCTTAAACTATTACGATTCTATAATAAATCCTTTCATTAGATGGCTGTTAACTCACAATTTTAAAACCTTTTAAATTCTTTCTCATTTGATTTTGAATAGTCACAATGAAGAACCTTCCTCTTTGCCTTCGAAGAGAACTGCACTAGAATAATCGTGACAAAATCTTCTCCGTTTCATATTTAGAATGACAAGTGGTGGATCCTTTAGATAGTCCAAATACATGAGTGATGGCATTATCTCAACATGGCATTTCTTCTTATGGTGGTCCCAATGGTGAACCAGATGAGTACTCTTTTTCCTTGTTCATGTTATCTTAGTGCGGCCCACTTGGTCATGAAAGTTGAGAATTATGATTTAATTTTGGAATTAGGGTTTTATTTGGGAATTAGAGTGTTATTGTTTACTTCTAAAGTTATCATGATGATTTGGAGTTTAATTTGTATTTCTTTGTCTTTGTTAATATTGCGGCTATGGTTCACTGAAGAAACTCTGCCTATTGAACAAGGAATGCTTAATAGTCAAGTGGATAAACATATTCTTGGGCATGGATCAAATGTTAATTTAGTTGAGGTACCAATTGAAAAGATGGCAGTTAGTTGTGAACCTGATGATCCAGACTATGAGGAACAAGATGAGAGCGATTGTGAAGAGTTAGAAGAGTTTATGGACAGCTCAAAAGATGAAGGGGTTGATTTCTATGACACACTGATGGATCCAACATTGCTTAAACAAGTGAAAAGTTGGATGTATAACAATATCGCAACCAATAGGTCTCCTCAGAGATTCAAGACAGTCCCAAAATTTAGATATTGTTGAGCAAGTATCTGACCATGATGACAGTGATGAGTTGTTGGGCCTGAATGGAAGTGACTCCTCAGATTATGAAATTAGGCCAAAATGGCCTGAGTTTTATGAGAAAACAGATCTGCATGAAGATGTGGAGCTTGTAAAGGGAATGGAGTTCGATTCAAATGTAACTTTTAGGAAGGCTATGAGCGGACCATTAAGAGAGGTTATGATATAAAGTATATTCATAATGACAAGACAAGAGTCACTGCTGTATGCAAGGATAAATGTGGATGGAGACTTCTTGCTTCTCCATCACAAGATAACTCATGCTTCCAAATTAAGAGTTTTAACCCAAGACATGAATGTGGAAGGCATTATGAAAACAAGAGGGTGACAGCAATGGGGGTAGCTAATAAGTACTTAGAAAGTTTTAGAGATTCTCCTGATTGGGAGGCTAGCAGTTTGAAGTCTACACTACAAAGACACTGAAAGATCATAATATCAATTCACAAAGCATATGGGCCAAGACTCTTGCTTTGAAGATTATCCAAGGTGATGAGGGCATGCAATTTGGAAAACTACGGAGATATGCCACAACTAGTAGAGGGAACAATGTTGGCAGTACAATATTGGTAAAAGTAGAAGGACATGAATTCCAAAGGTTGTACATGTGTCTTAATGCACGTAAGGGGTTCTTGGCTGGTTGTAGGAAATTGATTGGGGTTGACCAGTGTCACTTAAAAAGTAAGTTTAAAGGACAGTTGTTATGTGCCATTGGCCGAGATGCCATTGACAATATGTTCCCTATTGCATGGGCAGTAGTTGAGAGAAAACAAAGAGTCTTGGAGATGGTTTCTCACACTGCTTCTTGAAGACATTGGAAGCATTGAAGATATGGAAAAAGGTAAATATTAGTGCATATGTCACATACTTTGCTCATACTTAATACAACAATTAACACATTTTTATTGATTGTGCATTCAGGGCTTAGTTGAGGTGTTCAAGGAAATTATGCCTCATGCAGATTGCAGATATTGTGTTAGGCATACGCATAACAACTTAAGAATGCTGGCTTTAAAGGGAAGACATTAAAAGACTTCATGTGGAATGGTGCAAGAGCATACAGAGAGTCAGAGCATTTGAATGGTTATGAACCAAAACTTTGGTGCAGGTTAGATTTAAGAATTCTCTTTTGTTAGGTAGCACACTACTTGTTATGATAATTAATGATGAATTTTTTTGTTACAATAAATATTTTTCTATTAAAACTATTGTACTTTTTGACGTGTTAATACGTTGTTCTATTGTGCTGCAGGTATGCTCATAACCCTCAACTGAAATGCAACATGTTGCTAAATAACATATTTGAGACATTTAACTCATACGTAAAAGAGGCAAGGGACAAGCCTATCATCACTATGTTGGAGATGATTAGAAGGCAATTAATGAAGAGATTTCATGTCAAGAGGGATGGGATGCTAGCCTGTAAACAGTCAATCTGTCCAAGGATACTTCAGAAGCTAAAACTTTTGAAGAAAGATGCAATGAATTGTATAGTGTATATTGGGGGGAACTTAACATAAGTTAGCCATTGTGTTGATGGCAATAAGATAGTCAACCTCATAGAGAGGACAGGTACGTGTATGAAGTGGCAAATGACTGGAATTCCATGTAGTCATGCTGTGGCTGCAATATTTGATGAGAAGAAGACCAGAAAACTATGTGGATAAAATCTTCTCCAAAGAGACATTCTTGAAGGCATATAATTGGCACATTCATCCTGTGCCTGGGGAGGAAGATTGGCCTAAGTGCAATTATAATGAGATTTTGCCCCCAAATGTGAAGAGAACACTAGGTAGGCCTAAACGAAAAGAATTAAAGAGGGAGAGTCTTCTAATCCACATAGATCAGTAAGAAAGGTACCATAATAAAGTGCAGTAATTGCAACAAGGAAGGACACAATGCTAAAAAATGCAAACAACCCTTAAATCCGAGTAGAAAGATTTACAAGGCCAAAGAAGTTCACTATACCAAGGAGGAAACCAGGGACAATCGAAAGACAATTAGCGCGGCAAAGTCTGCAGGGAATCTTTTAATTTTTGTTTAAGCCAAACTTTTGTTGTCTTTGAATTGATGTATGGAGACCACACTATTCTAGTTTTTCAATGGATGTATTGCAGATCAATTATATGTTAGTTTGGAATTTTCTCATGGTACTTTTGATTTGGTTAGTGTGCATTTCAGATTTGTTCAATGTGCTTTTCTAGTCTTGCTTGGCTTAATGTCCATTTCTGGTATGCAGTTATGGTCTGGTTTGGTTTGGTTTAAGGTGCACTTTTGATATGCACTTCTAGTCTACTTTGTCTCCTGTGTAGGTGTGTTTCTAGTTTAGTGTGAAAATCTCGTTTAGTGTGCATATAACACAATCTTATAGACTATGGAATCTTATATAGACTATGGATTATAGTCCCCTGATTTAGTGTGCAGATCTGGTTTTCCCCTTTGATGTTCAGGCATCATATTTGCTCAATGATTTTAGAAAGCTTGGCACACCTATAACTCATAAGCATCATATGATTTCAAATACTATTTGACATGGTGACAAATCACTATGTGGTCTGATTGCGTAGGAGTTGTGAAACACAATGCTGAAGCCTACAGGAGAGGGTGTAAAGAAGCAATCAATACTTCATAGATATAAAACTACTCCGAATTTTAGAATCTCATGTTTCTAATATAAACAGAACATGCATGTCAATGATAAAGATGGCTTCAAAAAAGACATGCTATAATCTAATATAACTAACCATCACTATTCCCCCATTTAATGATGTATCATTTCAGTGAATGCTCCCCTATTGATAACACTCTTTTGTTAAAATCAAAGAACCAGAAAAGGAGAATATCTATTCTAAGAGGTAGCGCTTATATGTGAAAGACTTGCCACAGGTCCCTTGAAGATGAAATGATCTTTATACTTTTCTCTTGTTATCAAGGATAGTGGACTCTTCATTTAACTCATGATAACATTAAGTATGAGGATAAGATCTATTCCCACTCAATTGAAACTGATAGTACTTACAATGGCACAACATGAATTTAACTTTAAAACATTAAAAAAAAGAATAAATAAATAGGCACTAGGCATATATATTAGCTTTGAAAGTGAACAAAATGTTCCATCACTCCTCAGTTTTGGAGCAGTATGCTTTTCCAAATTTATGCGAGCAATTGGCACCATTCCATCAAGGAAGGAGAGCGGTCGCAAACCTTGTCTTCGACGGTAGAGGCGAATGTTCTCTTCTTCCAGGTATCGTAATTTTTATTTTTTTTCATTGAAGGGTTTTAAAATTAGGTAGAACAAATCTTTGGGGACAAAAATAATGAATGGGTGTGATTTAAACAAAATGGAAGGTCAAGATTAAGTTGTTGTTAGTGAGTTAACAGCCATCTAATGGAAGGATTTATTACAAGAATAGTAATAGTTTAAGGAGCAATTAGGATGAAGTAAAAGTTCAAGGTGTGTATTTGCAGAAGGCATAAAGTGGTTAGTTGCACTTTCCAATAATATATAAAAAAAGTTGTAGCATACAAGATGCAATTTCTGACAAGAATTTATATTACTACCAAGATGCAACTCCACCTCCATGAAAGAGAGTCCAGTAAGACCATGAACAGATGGAAATTTGCCATTAGCAAGAAAAAATCTAAGTAAATGAATCTCATCAGACAAGCAGTCCATAGTGCTAAGTTATTTAGTAGACAATCAATAATGTTCAACATTGAGAATACATACCCATTCACCAGGGCAAAGTGATCGATAATATTTAGCAAACTTATCACATTCTGGTGCACCTTCTCCTTTTGCAGCTACACATCTACACAAGAATTCCAAAGCTTAAAAAGGATAGTGGCAATAAAATCAATGGAAACAAAAGCCAAGAGAACATGACTAACCGGTGATATTCAATGTATCGGGTAAAGCAATGCCTTGTTTGATTTGTGGTTGGAAAACGGAAATCTGCTGGAGCAGTCTCAAGCTGGAAAGCAATAGCACAAATATGAACATATGTAACTTGAAAACAAAAGGAGGAGGAGCAAGCATGCTTATAATGTTCATGAGTGAAATTTTGGGAGAGTGATTGAGTTAAGTAAAAGTCACCGTGATTTGTGGAGTCTCTTCAGCTGCATCTTGATCACCAGGGTTTTCTTCTTCAGCACTTCCACTACTTTGCTCTTCAGTGCTTTCTTCAGCAGGAGGGGTGACTTCACTGCTTTCCTCAGAAGCTGGAGCAGGAGCAGGATTTGTTTCTTCCACAGTCTTCTCAACAACTGCTTCCTCAGAAGCAGCCTCCTTTTTTTCAACTTCTTTGGCCTCAACAGGTTTTTCAACTACATCCGTTTTCTCCTGCTTGTCCTTCACATAATATTGCTGCAAGTAAAATAAAGAAAATCTTTCACTGCCTTCATCACAGCGCACTTGACAATGGGAAAACTATCATCAAATTGTTGAAGAATGCAAATAGAAGGGATAAATAAGTAATACATCGAGCTAAGGAAATTGAGGTAAAAGGGAAACAAAGCAAGACACATCAAACTTCAGCATTTCTACCTATTGGGGGTTCCAAACTCCATGACAACAACTAGTTCTAGGCATCACTCACACATGCCCAAGGAACAGCAGACATGACTAAGCCAGCATATAAAATGGGAATGAATCCTGTCATTATTCTTATCCACATGACCATGTCATGTGAAGAGAGATAGACAGAAACAATTAAAATTGACTCCACAAATTTTATAGGGGTATTAAACTCTCAAGTTAACTTTTAAACTCTTAGTTTACGATCTTACAAACAAAAACGAGTTTATCTAAAATCTCAAGTTCCATAACCTGCCCACCAATTTAAAGTGGGTGCATCTATCTCTAACTTCACATGACAAAGCCTAACGGCCAAGAAGCATGAGAGGATCCATTCACATATAAAATGATTTATCATCCTCCATGACTAATGATTGCAACTTGGCTATATAACCATCTACTAGAGGACTAACCATAACATAAGAAAAACTTGCAAATTACAGGATGAATTATTGTTATCCTGTATCCAATCCTTTTATTGTTCTCATGACTTAAAGGACGTGTATATGATTCCATCCAAAGGAAGAAGAAAATAAGAATCTAAAGTCTCAGTCACATAAACAGCAGACAGTACATCTGAATGTTATGTTAAACTTGTATAGATCTGTCTTAAACTTTTGCTATGTATGCCGGAAGTTTTGTCCCAAATTTTTGGAAGATATAACAGATTAGAAAATGAGCAGTATCCCAGAAGTTGTGGGCAAGATCCCATACATAAAATGAGCTAAATTTTCATAACATACATTATAAAGCAATTCAAAAGACCACACAATGCTCAAATAAAAATAGAATGAATCTCAGTACAAATTGAACCCAGTCACGACCTAGCACAAAGTCATCCCTATTGTAGATTAATTAGATCAACCATCAATTCTTCATTTACCCATTTGTTCCTTTTTTTGTTACAGATTAAAAAAAAAAAGTGAAGTTGAATTAAGTAGAATATATGAAAAATGAAGATCCATGGGATTTGACTGTAAAATTCACAAGAGAGAAAGTGATTTGGTGAAAGCGTAAGGAATAGAACCTCGGCGAGGGTTTGAGACTTGTCGGCCATTGAGGGAATGAAGGCGGCGACAACACAAGAGAAGGGTATGGCGCTGGTGGGTTGGTGTGTTGATTGGTCAAAACTCAAAACTCAGCAAAGAGAAAAGCGAATGGTTTTGTTTGTTTTGCGTTGGGAATTAAGTTGGCCTTTGTGAGCACGGTGGGGGCTGGAAAAAATGTTATTTGTAATTAGATACGTTACTTATTCTCATTTATTATTAGAAGATGGAAATCTCATTTTTATTTTAAGGTCCACATTTCATTCTAATTTATAATAAATAAATTATAATGTTTTTACAAATAATATAAGTATGGGTGAGTGAGAAGAGAAGTACCGTCCATAGTCAAAGTTTTCAGTCACGAGGTTACTGGAGAGATTGGAAGACCCATCCCGAAGGGTCCATACTTCTTTTCAGTTTTCCCAGCTGCCCTGCTACTGCTGATTTGGGCTCAGTGTGTGTGTTTTTTTTGTTGTTGTTCAGTTTAAACAAGGCATTGGGCTTGTGAGTTCACTTAACACCCAAAATAATGGGCTCCGGAATTCATACACACAAATTAAAACGAGTCACGACAAAAAAATGATGGAGTTACAGTTGAACAAAAATAGGGTGGAATCACAAGAACTTTGCATTGCTTAGCCGAAGGTTGACCTCTTTGCAAAAGAAAAAGAATAATTGTAATTCATTCGCTTCTTGAGTTAGTGGTTGTTGATTTTTCATAGATAAACATTTATAAGAAGCAAGAACCACGGAACTCCTCTCCAAACTAGATCTGTTTCTGATGAGGAAGCTCTAATACCTATCAAAAAGATTATGGTCCTGATGTAAAGCAGTAAAGTCACCGAATTTCAACTTTTACATGTTCCTCTTTTCTGCACCAACAGTTCCAATGAATATATGATTGCTTTGCAGAGTACAGTTAATGTTACAACCGCTTTATTATACTCACCCAAAAAAAAAAACCGCTTTATTATACTGATTCGAAAAATAAAACTAATCTTGTCTTTACAGCAAATAAGATTGAATATAGATTATCTAGGGAAAAAAATGGAAATATATTCACTCAATTAAATTACGATATACCTTATTAATTGAGAATGGATATAGATTTCACTTTCAAAACAAAGATACTTTGTATGAGTCTATTCGGCCTCAATCTTTCACCACAATTACAAAAACAGGCATTTGCTAGTTATACTACCAGCAGCACTGCTTGTTTCTTTAACTGTGACATGATTTAATAATATTAATGTGCGCAACCGCAGCTATCACAAACTTGAGATACGTTCAGGTTTTATTTTTAACCTCTTTCCGCAGTCCATGGCCCATTTTTATCTTTAAACTTAGGGCAGAACTTATGCTATTAAAAAATTGACCATTCCAATCTTCCGCCCTAGCTTACCTTAGGTATCTAACTAAATAAAGTCCCTTTTTCTTTTTTCTTTCCGAAAGTGGAAAATTTTGAAACAAAAGAAGCCCATTGTAATATAATATTAGCCATGTACAGGGCCCGAGGTTTGGCTGACGTGCGTTGATTACAATTGCACTTTTCTCTCCGTAGAAGTCCCTCAATTTATATTCCAGACCATCGCTATGATGGTTAAAAAATTGGCCCCCAACACAGGCAATGGAGAGGAGCAAAATACAATTGCTATATGATGCTTGCCACAACGTGCTTTCTCAGGATGGGCTTCCAACTTTTCAACAAATCCATTATCTGAAAATTCTCCTTGGTGGGTTTTCTACATATCCTGAATCAATTGCACTTTTTTTTTCTGTTACTCTTCATCGTTTTCCTAACCACAATATTATAGAAGACGAATTCATTGGTATGAGGTCATTGAGTTTGCAGACAAAATTGAAGCTGCAGATGTGGGAATTGACGAGTTTGCGCCGTGTGATTCTCCGGCAACATCAGAGTCAAACGTTGGTGGCAGCAGGGGATTGCTTTGTGCGCAAGGCTTCTCTGAAATAACATACATTCATATTCATGAATGTGACGATTTCTCGGTAAGCAGATATACTTTTATCGTGGAAGGGAAGAAACGTTTCCTTTGATTTAAATCTTAGTTCACCAAAAGACAATTAGAAGAATGAGATGGTTAACCAGCCACGGTATTCTAATATGTCCTTTTTAATTGGTTCATTTCATTTTGTGTTTAAATCAGTTCATGATTAAAATCTTTTTAAGAGTGTTCTTGCAATGAAAGGCAAATTTTTCCTTATAAATTATCGAAACCAAACACGCTATTAATATAATGAATTTAAAGAACATGCAGATTGGCGTGTTCTGTTTTCCAGCAGGAAAGGTATTTCCACTTCATGATCATCCGGGAATGACAGTGTTGAGCAAGCTCCTCTATGGCTCTGTCTACGTCAAAGCTTATGATTGGATCAAATTGGATTGTACTAGGTGCCAAACAAGTAAGATTTGTTAATAACTACGCCATATAAAATGTTTTGATGATCTGAATTTCATCAAAACTTCAAATTGATCATAACTATTTTTCTTGGTTAATATTGTTGTGTGGAAGCAGTAGGACTGGCAGGGAGAGTAATAGATAGAGTAATTACAGCGCCACAAGAGCCATCCATGTTATTTCCAAGAAGTGGTGGCAACATCCATTCTTTCACAGCGTTGACGCCATGTGCAATACTAGACGTGCTGTCTCCACCATACTCTGAGGAGTTTGGAAGGCATTCCACTTACTTCTCAGACCTCCCTATCCCTTCACTTTCTGGTGATTTAATTTTCATTGTCCTAATTAATTCTCTTCCGTTAGTTTATCTTTGATAGATATAAAACTGTCTTTGCACACCATCTTAAACGGAAGAAATAGTTTCATAACATAGTATAAGAGATTCAATGATCAATTAGTTGGGTTCGAAATTGATAATTGCTATCCTCTATTATAAAAATAAATGTTCACACTTCCCAACATAAAGGTGAGGAATCCTTGATATAAAATCATTTCATTTATATGTCTTATCCACCAACTTAAACTTTTAGAAGAGATGATTTATAAAAATCTTTTTCTGATCTTGGTTCAATTTAAGTCATTGATTTCCATCTCTGTCAGCAATTAATTCATATTAATTTTTGCGCTATTGCTGCAGGTTATGCCATACTTGAGGAGAAACCAATGCCTAATGATCTAATTGTTCATGGATCGCCGTACCTAGGACCTTCAATTGTAACTGTGGACGATTGCAACTCCAATCAAATCGGTTTTCAAAACCATGTATAATTTGAGTGTGTGTGTATATTATATAGTTCTCTGGAGGGCACGATCTGCAGGGCAAATAGTTTATGTGAAAACACATGGGCTTTGGAGCCGCAACGCATAGTGCTCACTGCCGTAACAGCTAGCGCCTAGCAGCTTGCATGAGCAAAGCAACTAGATAGAAAAATCCCAATTACTTCATGATCTCGAAACCAACATCTTTAATTTAATTGCTGAGTGCTACTTCGGCTGCTGATATCCTAGTTTCATGATATATAACTCGATCAATCCTGGTGTTGGGGTTAATTATCGCCGTGAATGTGTATATGCATGTGCTGATATGCTCACTTGATCTTATGACTTTTAGAGCACTCACAATGAAAATGCAGCTCAGAAACTATATAATAGAGTAGGTGTAGGGCTAGTTTGGCACGTTGTATAAGATCTAATTGTATGAATTAGTACAATATATATGACTTAATTAGTTGTTTTGTGCAACTAATTTATTGTATTGACTAAAGTCTCCTTATAAAGCAAAATGATCTATAAATCAAGTTTTGATAGACATTATTAAACTTTGATGTATAATGACGTTTTTTTATTCTTTTCTCGTGATTTTATATTAAATGACGAAAATCATTGTTCAAAATATTTAAAACATTATATTAATATTTAAATTTGTGATTGAATAATAAAAATAAAGTTACTATTTATGGTGATTTTCTTTTTCTATCGTCGTCATGGCTTATAATAAGAAACATAAAATATCAAAATATATAAAAGAGAGAATACTATGTATTTGATAATTTTTAATATCATACAAATAATTATTATCAAAAGATTAATTATAAATATATTTTTAGTCTGTATAAATATGGATTATATTGACTTTAATCTCTTTATTTATTAATTTATTTTTCTATTTTGGTCCTTCTGTTTGCCAATATTATATTTTGGTCCGTATAGTTACCGCTATTTAAGTAGTGATATGCATAAAACCAAAAGAATATTCTTAAAATATTGATAAGGACAAAAAAAAAATTTTTAATACTTGTAAGGATTGAATATAGATTATAAAATACTTTTAGTGTAATATCCCAAGATCTCATTTTTATGAGTTCTATGGCTTGAGGAAATTATAGTCATTACTTTAGACAGTAAACACCTAGGTTCACCAAATCTGACAAGCTAAAACATATTTTTTTATTTATTATATAATGATTATTATATTATACTTTCTTTTATAAGATAAATAAAATAAAAAGGATGTATGGCATACATTTCCCACATTAAAAACTTTCCAAGAAGCAGGAACCAAGGAATTCCCAACTCCAAACTAGATTTGCTGTTGACGGGAAATCTGTAGTTTATAATTGCTACATTGTCCGAATGTAGATTCACCGATTTCATTCAAACGATCCTCTTTGCGGCACCTTAGTTAATATATTATTGCTTTGCAGTTCGCGCAGTCCTCTATTAAGTTATCTTAATTTGAAAGAGAAATCTACATTGGTGTTTTTACGGTAGATATGTTTGGATTAGAAGAAATTGAGAGGAAATTAAAGAAAATAAAAAAATAGAAGAAAGAAAAATGAGGAGAAAAGTATGTTTTTTATGTGTTTGGATGAAGAGAAAATAAAATAAGAGAAAATGAGAGTTGAATTGAAATGACATATATATTATAATAAAAAATTAATATATTACTTTAATTTGAAATTTGAAATTTTTTATAAATAAATAAATAAATTAATGTATAATAATATTATTAAGAAATTTAATTTATAAATGCTTAAATTATAAAATATTTTTGAAATTTCTGTTTAAATGAAATAAATTAAGTGTAGTTTAAAATTTTAAATTTTTATTAATTCTTAAACAAGGCTATTAATGTCATTTTAGTTACTTTCTCCTAACCTCTCTTTTTTGCCCATCTTAGTCGAGAAAATTTTTAGGATCTGGGACACATGTATATTTTCTTTCCTTTCTATTTTTTAACTGCATTCAAACAACAAAAATTGGTATGTTTGGTTTCAGTTTCAGTTTAGTTTTCAGTTTTCATTTTTAATTTTTAAGATTTTATGAAGAAAATATTAAAAATTAAAAATAAAAATTAAAAATTAGAATTTATAATTTTTAGAATTTTCAATTTTTCCTCATAAAATATAAAAAACTGAAAAATTGAAAACTAAAAATTCAAACCAAACAAGCCCTACACTTTCCTCATCTTCTTTTGTCTAATTTTCTTTCCTTAACTTTTCCTTAAACTTTCTTTGGATGAAGAGAGAAAATTAGGGAAAAGAGAATAAGAGGAAAAAAAATAAAGTGGAGGAAAATAAAGAGAAAATTATGTTTTGTCTCATAATATTTGGTTGAAGGAAAAAGTAAGAGAAAAAAATGTAATTAAATATAAATGACAATTTTAGTATTTGTGTTTGTATAAGCAAAGAAAAAATTTATGAGACAGGTCTGTAAATTTATTATATCAACCCTTTCTGTAGCATTTTCTCGTCAAAGAAGGGAAGAAAACTTTTGCCAGTGGGGTCCTCACTTCCTTTCTCTCCTCCCATGTTTTCTCTTATACCAAATGAATAGAAAACCATTCTTCGTCCATTTTCTTTTCTTCATAGTTCTTTTCTGTCATTTTCTTGCGATCCCTTAAGCCAAATTGACGCTAAATATAATACATTTGTTTTTAAATTATTCAATTAATTAAAATACAATATAGCTTATTAAATTAAGAATGAATATAGATTCACTTCATACTTTAAAAGCCAAGATGCTTTATATGAATCTTTTGTATCTTAATCCTTCACCATATAATACCAGCAACACTTGTTTATTTAAACGGTGACACGATTTAATAAGATTAATGAAAGCAACATCAGCGGTCACATACTTGAGACATGTTCTTGTTTCTGCAGTATATAGCCCATTTTATCTTTAAACTTTGGGCATAACTCATCTTTTGAAACAGAGAAATACTTTTCTTTAACCTAATATACAGACATCTAAACTGACAAATAATTATTATAATTTAAAGAGTAAATAATCATTTTGGTATGATACTTTCAATTTAATATCAACTTGTCCTTATATATTTTTCATATTAATTGAGTCCTAATCCAATAAAAATAACTAAATTGATATTGAAAATAAAAATGTTAGAATTAAATTGATATAAAAAATTTTGTTAGGATGAAATTAATACACAAATATTTTATTAGGATCAAAAGGTTATTCACTGTAATTTAAATTAGTGTCAATTTTAGTTATATAAATATTAATTGTAGTATTAATTAAGATGGATCTATATTATTAATAAAAGTAATATGTTGATCGAATATTTACGTAACAGAAATTTCCATTTATCTAAACTACTGCAACCCTTAAGTATTAATCTGAGTGCAAAACCTGCAAGTACAAGCAATGAAACTATTTACAAAAATTGACTATTCCAAGTTTCCGCCCCCAGCTTGCCTCAGCTCCTGTATACAGTATGGTAATAGCTAATAAAGTACCCTTTTCTTTTTGTTTAATTTCTGAAATAAAGCCCACAGGGCAGGGCCCAAGGTATGGTTGAGGTGTGTTGTCCATCGCTACGACGCCTTAAACATTGGCCAGCCATATGGATGGCAAACCTAGTTAAGCTACACAGACAATGGAGAGGAGCAAAATACAAGTGCTTTATGATGCTTGCTATGCCTTGTGTTCTCAGGAGGGGCTTCCAACTTTTCAGCAAATTCAAAATCTGAAAAATCTCCTTGGTGGGTTTTCTATATATCCTGAAATCAAGTGCACTTGTTTTGTTTGTCTTCATTTTCCAAACCGCAATATTAGTTCCTATTTAGTATGTGTATGCATATATCATAAAAGAATAATTCATGGGTATGAGGCCAATGAATTTGCAGACAAAATTGAAGCCGTAGATGTTGGAATCGACGAGTTCGGGTTGTGTGATTCTCCTGTATCACAGCCAAACGTTGGTGGCAGCAGGGGATTGCTTTGCGCACAAAGCTTCTCCGAAATAACGTACATTCACATTCATGAAAATGACGATTTCTCGGTGAGTAGAAAATAAAAGTACAATATTCAAAGTAATTTCTCCTTTGATAAATGATACTCCCTCAATTTCAAAATAAAAATCTCTTTCAAATTTTACACAGGAATTAAAGATAACAATTAGATCTCATGAATTTTATTAAAATTAAAAAAAAACTCTTTTTACTTTTTATCTCTCCATTAAATTACATTCACTCATTCCCTTTCATAAATAAAAAAGGAGTAAAATGGACATAAAGTAATTAATGAGTCATTTAAAGAGTAAAAAAGTAGAGAGTAAAGAACATTTTTTAAAAAAATGGAAGGAGTAAGTAAATTCGATATAGTTTCTTTGTTGATTCATCCATGTATACGTACTTAAACAGTTAAACAAGTATTCTATCAGTTGGTATATTATGGGCGGAATTCTTACTTGAATCCCACTTAAATTAAATAGCTGTGTAATAATCCCACTTAAACAGTTGGTATAGTATTTATCATTGAAAATAATCACAATTTATTTAAATCAAAAACTTATTATTTAAATGATGGGTAATGAATAAGTAGATGCTCAAAACACTCGGGACAACTTTAACAATTCATTTTTAGATACATTTGCAATAAAATTAGTTAGTAAAATCTATAAATAAGTAATATATATTGAATAAAGTTAATTACACCCATCTTCAATATGAGTATACTTAAATATAAAATATTATGTTTGTATCCTGTAAAAATCTATTGTGAATATAAAGTCCCAAATAAATGAGTACAACTAATATTTCTTTAAATTAAAATCTTTTTAAGATTTGTTGAAACAAAAAGGAAAAAAGGGGCAAACTTTTCCTAAAATTTTATCAAATAAAGCCATGCAACTAATGTAATGATTTCTAATCAACATGCAGATTGGCATGTTTTGTTTTCCAGCAGGAAAGGTATTTCCACTTCATGATCATCCGGATATGATAGTGTTGAGCAAGCTCCTTTACGGCTCTGTCTATGTCAAAGCTTATGATTGGATCAAATTGGATTCTACTAGGTGTCATACAAGTAAGAATGATTGCTAGCTACATGTACATCGTATAAATGTTTTAATCTGAATTTCTTGCCACAATACCCAAACTTCAAATTGACCACAACAGTTCATGTCTTGGTCATTATGGTGTGGGAGCAGTAGGAGTGGCGGAGAGGGTAATAGATAGAGTAATCACAGCGCCACATGAGCCACACGTATTGTTTCCCACAAGTGGAGGCAACATGCATTCTTTCACGGCATTGACACCATGTGCAATACTAGATGTGCTCACTCCACCATACTCTGATGATTTTGGAAGGCCTTCCACTTACTTCTCAGACGTCCCTATCCCTTCACTTCCCAGTAATTTAATTTTCAATTCCCTGAGTCTCTCTAATTAATTCTTCATTTTTTTAATCCAGGTTCACTTTAAGGCATTGATTTCTATATCTGTGAGCATATTAAATTGTGTGCTACTGCTGCAGGTTATGCCATACTTGAGGAGAACCAATGCCAAACTACTTAATTGTTCATGGAGAGCCGTATCTAGGACCTTCTATTGTAACTGTGGACGATTACATCTTCAATTGAATCGGTTTTCAAAACCATGTCTAATTTGACTGGGTCTTGGTATGTATATTATATGGTTTTAGAGGGCACAATCCCTGGGTAAAGTTTGTGTTTGTATAATGGATTGAATGAAAATTCGTTTTGCAAGTGTGGTTAATATCGAGACGTGGGTTAAATAATGAAACCCAAGATGACGTAGGCTAATTAATTTTTAGAGTAAAATCCAGTCCTCTCTTTTTTTACAAAAGCATCAAAGTTAGGAATTTTTTCCAAAGGTAATAGGGAGCGGGAGGTGAGAGTTGAACATGAAACAAAACTAAAGATATAAGAGATAACCACAATCTCTAAATAGTAAGTTCAAATGCAAATACATCTATCTCTCCGAAAGACAATAATATTATATTCTTCTCTCATCTCCTTCAAAAGCATGCACTCTTCTTCCATGCAAACTTAAAATAAATTACACTTTAACCCATTTTCAATTTTTTCATTAAATATTTATTTTCTAAAGCTTATTATTTAACCTTTAACCAAATTAACCTTATAGCTATAAATTTAAATAATTATTTTTAAAAAATAAAAAGTTTATATGTTCTCAACTTTTAATTTTATAATGTTAATGTATATTTTTTATAGTAAAATTCTTCTCATTACCTTCTTCATAATTCATCTATAAAATATTAGAAAAAAATACTTTTACATATACTAATATTCTAAAATTAATAGCTAAAAATGTGTAATTTTTATTTTTAAAAAGTATTAAAAAAATTTTACTATTAATTATTTGTTCTCTTAGTCTAGTAAAAAATTTTAAAAAATAATATCTATTAATTTTTGTATTATTATAAGTCACAAATATTCTATTTTATTGAAAAAATTAAAATTTAATTTTTATAAATATTAATAAAAGATAGATTGGTCAAAAATAAAATAATAAGCACATAAAGATTTAGTGAAAAAAGGAATAAAATGCAGCTCATTTTAAGTTTATAGGGATGAGAGTGCATGTTTTAGAAATAGAGAAGGGGGAGTATAATATTATTCTCTCAAGGGAGGGGTTGTATTTTACTTTAGTTTTTATAATGAGTAATGCTAAACATCCAAAAAAATATCTACAATTTTTTTTATAAAAATCATAGTAATTATTGAATGAAATAAAGTGATATAACCCTTCAATTCATCTCAAGTCTAATAATTATGTTATTATTCTGGATACAAAATTCTGAATAAATTTTTAGTTGTCTAGCATTTTCCTTTTATTATATATGGATGAAATATTATTACAATGATCAATGGATTGTTGAGGAGGCTATGCTCTTCTACTATCTTCCTTCAATGAGTTCTCATGCTTATATATTTTTAAATTTAAAAAAGAGGGAAAATTTATCCTAGAATCATAATATAGCAACACTTATAACACATTGCTTTAGGATAAAATAAGTGTTGCTTATTCTTTTGAAATATTATTGGGTTTTGGACTCAAAGACAACACTTGATAGGTGTGACTATAATATTTTCTGCAAGTGTTGCTTTATGATATAAAAGTGTTACTTTTGATAATTGGCCACACTTGATATGACAACACACCAAAAATGTTGCCATAGCTTAAAAAGTGTAGTCTTTGCCAAAGACAACATTTTATAATGCTTTAAGGCACACTTTTAAGGTGTTGCTATAGGGCATTAGAATTACCTAGTTTTTGTTCGTGGATTACCAACACATAGTCATGGTGATACTTGCTCCAACGTGGTAGGTGTAACGAATGCTAGTTTGAGATACAGGACTTATATAGGCCGTTTTACCGAAAAATAAAAATAAAAAATGATTAATTACAAATTTACATTAGATTGTAACATTATTTATCGATATTCACTACTTTTTATATAAATATAATATGGCCAACAATCATGTGAAAACCAGATGCATAAAACGTTGCACAACTAGCCATTTTACACAAACTCATGCTGACAAAGTGAGGTTTGAGGCTTGATTTTGGCTGAATTGTTGACCATATTATGACAAAAAAAAGATTCCTTGTAATACGACTAGCTAGCCGCTGAACATATTACATGCATTAATTTCTTGCATAATACGTTCAACGGTACAATGAAAATCAAGTCTTGGAACTCTATAAAAGGGAATCGTCTCAAACAAAAAAGGGATCGCAAAACGCAACTCATTTCCTTGGTTTCTAGAGAGAGGTTCAAGGTCAAGAAACTCATCACATCTTCCTCATTTACTTTTCGAGGTATTCATTGTGAGTTAGACTTGGCATTGAAATTATTGGAGAAAGCTGAGCGTGATAATCTAACAAAAGCTTGAACAGGAATAGATTCATTAGAGCTTAACTGCAACTCTCATAGAGCTATGAATACCTCCATAACACAAAGGTCGGGAAATTGGTCATGCATTGTATTATGTAAGAAAGAGTGCTTCGACTTCGCTTAATTTTTTTTCCGATAATTAGAGTATACGCACCAAGAGGCAAGTACGAGTACAACTCATAGTCTAACAAAAACATCACTATGACTAATGACTTCCTATGCATGTAAATCATTAACTACACCAAGAACAAAGACCTGCATTATATACCTTGACAGCAAGTCAACCACTCCTCAGAATACAAAAAGTTGCAAATCAAATGTTCATCACACACACCATTAGCATTTTACGTCTTTAGCACACGATCTTACCCTTTAAATAAATGTATCCATGAGACAAATATCACACCGCGTATACCCATTTTGAAGATCACATGGCAACATGTATACCACCACCTTTTGAAACATCAGTATTGGTATATCAAGTCTAACTCAACACTAATCCATTCACCTTGAAAGCAAAGAGCACTTATTTAGGAACCCTTCAGGCATAGCCATCAAGGTCCAAGGAAATACTCACACAAAATTTTTCCTCATATTTCCACAGCTTCTAACAATTCTAGAAAGAAGTCATCACATCATAATTCCATCCTCATATATATCACTAGTCTAATCCACCAAGTTGTTAAAGAGACTACCATGATCAGAAAATAACATACATAGACACACATACCACACACATTCTGTATACATACACAACTAATAAACACATGCATCCAGGCACAAATACACCCACGCACACACGAGTAAATACGCAACACACCCAAAAAACCCAAGTACACACCAATTTCCAACTGTAAATAACAACTCACATGTTTCAGGGTTTATCTTACACTTTTCATAATTTAAACTGAATATCTCACATGTGTATCACTCATCCTTTCACATTTCAGCTGTCTCCTCTACCCACATGACATTGCTACACTCATAATGTGTTGTTATCACCTTCACACAATATATCGTTGCTTACTTGTATCTCTCACACCAAATGTTTTACTCACAACTTACATCCCAACAGGCATTACAATCAAGTAACTAAGTCGTCATGTACTTGCATTAATTCACTAAAATTCAAGTTAGTTTACAAAATATGTATTTCAATAGGCTAATAGCCCTACTCAAGTATCAATCCCTCTCAAGTGTATTGCTCTGTGTTTGGCCTAAGTTACTCTCAGGTGTATCCCTCTTAGTATATCACTTTGTGTTTGGTCAATACCATACTCCCAAGAACCTAATCTTTCTTCATTGGCTTCTAGGCCCCAAGGCAATCAAACCTATAGGACACTTATCAAACAGCCAATATAAACAAAAAGACTTATAAACGGCATATAAATGTAATACAAAAGCAAATCAAAGTATTTCAATTGTTATGAATTTTCCTCTCCCCTTCCACTAATCACTATTTCTTATCCTCCTTGGACCATTCATTCAGCCAAAATTCTGCCATGTTAGTAGCCTCCTCAATAATGGTCCGTTTATTTTCAAAAATTTCCTAATTTCTACACTTCCAAAAAATCCAATTATTCACAAAGAAGGCTCAAATGCAAGCCTTCCTATCTTTAGACCTTACTTTTCACTCCCACACCATGACTCCAAGTTAATTCGCATGTCATTCGATAATACCCATGTTGAATTCCAACGTTTTAAACAAACACACCAAAGGGACCAATCAAATTCAGGATAGAAAAAGATGGTTAACATCCTCTTCATGCTTGTCACACATTGGGCAAATATTTTGATCTTGATGTATAAGGTCCAACATGTACAACCTATCCCTTATGTTAATTCTTCCAACTATTACAAACCAATTCATGACCTCAACCCTTGGTGGTACCAATCCTTTCTACACCTTTTTAGCATAATTGTAACTGTCAACCTCATATGGACTTTGTCTTGCTTTCATTAATTCATTCGTCACCAATTTAATTGAAAAAACACCCTTTTATCGAACCTCCAAACCAACCTATCCTGCTGACTTTGACTCAATTTTGCATCGGCTAATTTCCGTGCAACTCATCCATCATATCCACTTCCCTAGGAAGAAGAACCTTCTCCATTGGAAGCTCCAAATCTACTTCTAACCATCCCAAAAATCACAATTAACTGCCTTGTATTCCTTTTGTTTAGAATTCCTATAAAGCCTTGGAAAGCACTTTTTTAACACACCTATCTCCTACTACAAGTCCTTCCAAAATCTAACTAAACTACTATCCCCGATCTCCATTCTAATACCTCAACTAATTCACTTAGTTTATCCCTCACTTGCTTGTTATCTTCCAAATAGATTCCCATGGTCTTCCTTTATCCTTTGGAGGCTGTGTGATTAATTGACCATCATGTTTGATGTCATTACAAGAGCAAATTAATTGTTTCCATAATATACAACCTTCTTTAGCAAACCTCCACCACCACTAAACAACAAGGCCGTATTCTTCAACTCAATATCACAAACTCCTAAACTCACTTGGATTTTAGGCTTTTGCACAACCTCCTAACTAACTAATGTCATACCATTTTCACCCCATTATTTCCCAGAAATATTTCCTTTGAAGGGAGATAATTTTCTTAGCCACCTCCTTAGGTATCTTAAACAAACTAAGGTAATAGATAGGCAAGCTATTAAGAACGGACTTGATTAGCACTAACCTTCCGCTTGAGTGTTAACCATATTGTATTTAAAAAAAAAAATAGTATATTGGTAGATAAAGTTAAAAGCGGTGGAGATCCGTAATTAATGAATTTATTTATTTATTTATGAGTATTTTGGTTAAAAATCCTACTTAAGGTACTAGCTCCGAAGAAGTTAGATAAACCCAATAGTTTCGAGAATTCAATTAGTGGATAGTTGAGTTTGTTCATTTTGTGGGATTTATGAGTTTGGTCTCGTTTCATCACTTTTCAAAGATCTCGGATGAGTTGATAAAAAATGTCAATTCCTGCCTTGTCACTTGGAAGTGAGGTGTAAATGGCAAGTTTTGGGTAGTGCCTCATGAACCCTTATTTGAGTCCATTTCTTTAGACTAATTAATAATAGTTATTCATTAGTAATTATGTTTTAATATCATTAAAAAATATGAATTTTTCTTTATCTTTGATTTTTTATTTTCATTACAGACCAAATTTTCCTAAGGGGCATTTGTTTCAAGTAATATAATAATAATAATAATATATTCTAGAGAATAATTGTTTGTGAACGATTTGTTTCCATGTTTATTACATATTTAGTAAAATTATTTCCAGGTATTAATTATTATCAGAAAAGAGATATTCTTTTTTTTTTTAATGAGATTGCATTCTTATGTTGAAAGATGAGAATAAAAGATTTTCGTGATTTGAAAATGGTAATTATTGAGTAAAAATTATAAAATAACTCTCAATTATTATTATTATTATTATTATTATTATTATTATTATTATTATTATTATTATTAAATGTGTTAGGGTATTTTAGAAACTATGATATATATTTTCAAAAATATGTATTATAAAATAGACAAATTTTAAATTTATTCATACAAATCTCAACAAATAATCATATGATTGTTTAATGCTAAGCAAGCAATTTTTTCAAAATTCCAGTAATAATATTCCTAGATATTATATTCCCTATAACATAATTTCAAATTTTGAAATAGATGTAATACCCTAATTTTAAATAAAAAATTTTAAAAAAATTCAAATCAGGAAGGAAGCAGAATACCTTATCTGTCATTTTGGGTCCAAATTTCGCTAAGTTGGACCCTAGGACGCCTTGGAAGGCTATATGATAGAACCATTTTCTTGAGACCAAAAATCCTAGTAATAATTCCCTAGAGAAAAATAAGTTAAAGAGTGATTTTTAATGAATTTTATGAAATCTCTAAACCTTTCATTTTTAGCTCAAAAGTTTGTAAAATTGTAGAAATTTTTGAATTTAAACTAAAATCCAAATTTTGGATTTTGATTTGTTGGGATTTTGATTTTTCTAATTTTTTTGAATCCAAATGGGAGGTATTTCCTTATTTACATTTATGTTTTAAAGTTAATATGCTTAAAATTAAGAAATATAAATATTCTGGAGAGCGCTGCGTTCATAGGAATAGTAAAGCAAGAGAAGATTTTTTGTGCTCTTGGTGAGCGCTAGCGCAAATATAAATACCCTATCTCAGGGTCCAGCATTCCAAAATGCTTCCCTCCCCTTCCTCACGCGAAACTCGTTTCTTCACCATTTCCACTCATAAAACTCCATTTTCCTCCAATTCTTTCAAGATTCACTTGGAATCTTCTATCATCTAAGTTTAAAGGTATGTTATCTTGCTAGTTTAGCTTCTTTTCCTTTGAGTTTCTTATGTTTAGAGGGGTTCCCTATGCTTCTCAAGGAGAGAAGTTTTCCATCTTGTTAAAGATAAATTCTTGGGTATTTAGAAGCTTTAGAGATTAATTGAGAGTTCTGCCTTCTATGTTGAATAATGGTGTCAATTCCACTCTCCAGAGGTATGTTAGTGTTGTTTCTCATATTCTACCCCTAGGTGCGTGGGTTCACATCTATAACTTCTATGTTATGCATTAGAGTTATTTCATGAAAAATTATGATTTATTGCTTGATTTGAGAGAAAATCCTATAAGGATTGAGATTCCAGTTAGTTTATATGTTTTGAACTGCTAGTTTTAGAGCATGAAATGTATTTTTGATAAAACTCATGGGGTCATGTTGTTGTATTGATTTTATATAGAATTAATGACATATGTAATTGTTGGAGGATTTTATGATGTTTTACTAGATTCTGTAATTGGTTTATGTTTATGCTATGATTTTACATTTAGACATGAAGTTTAGAGAAAAGGAGTGGAACGATTATTTAGACTCTATAATTTCATAATATGATATTGAGTTTTCCTAGTTCAGGGTTTGAACTATGTTTGACAAGTTAATAGTTTGAGTTTTAAAGAGTTTGATGATTGAATGATGTTTTGATAATCGATAAATATGTTTTAGAGCATGAATCTTCATAAGATTTAGAATATTGGCGACTACATACTCTGGAGGTATGGAATCACAATGTCTACAAAGGGTGATCCCTTGTGTATGATTCCATAGTCATAGTTATACTAAGGTAAGACTGTTAAATCAAATAGATTAGAGCTCACAGAGAACTAAATGGGTTTTTAAGGGTTTTCAGATTCAACCTTGGTACCAAGTATACCTGGGCTAGAGTATTCAGAGAAGGGACCTAATTAGGTGCCCATTATTGTCACATTGTGAACGAGATTTATATTCAGAGTTTTGTTACGTCACAAGCATTATGCGTAACCAAGGAGAGAGATTTCTGTTTTCTAGGAGCTATGCTACTATGAGCTTATATGAATTAGATATGAAAGTAAATTGAGAAAGATGTTGTTGAATTGACAAAATGATAATCTAAGTGAATAACTATATAGATGTATACTTGATTGCATAAGACTTTCTAGTATTATTGATGTTGTTATAATTCCATGCATTGTTTTTGGATGTCCCATGAAAGGGGTTTTAGGTGAGGGTTCACTCATTGAGTTTTGGTATCAAAACTCACCCCTCTCATTTCTATTATTTTTATAGATAGAACCATAGTTGCAAATTCTTACATAGGTAAAGAGTTAGATGGTAAGCTTCACTCTGATGAGGCGTGTATTTTGGGTTGTTTAGAGTGCTCTAGTACAAATGCAGGCAGATCCCGATCGAAAGCATATGTTGTTCTGCATTTAGCATATCATGATTAAATTTTGGTTTGTATTTTAATGATTTGAACATTTGGAAACACATATCTAAACTTACATATGTATGAATGATTTTGTGATTTTGGAATGAGAAGGCTCATTACAAGATTTCTGATATGAGTATCTTGATTTAGAGATAGATGATTTATCTGTAGGAAGTGAAATTATGTTATAAATAGATTTTTATGAACAGAGCATGCATATAGAGGCGGTCAAGGGTCCGAGGTTGACGTGAGAATGAGATTTCTCATGTGCCGGTCACATGCCCGGATGAAGTCGTGACAAAGTGGTATCAAAGCCTTAGGTTTCCCTGCATGGTCCTGGAGTAAGTGTCCACAAATGGCATGACGTTTATGTGAATGGAACGGCTATTCGCACTAACGTAATGCTATTTGAGGCCTATAGGAAGAGTTAATCAGGTTTGAGTTCAATTAGAGCTTTGCAATCTCTAGAATCCTTGATATCTTCGTGTTCTAAATGTGGGCAATTAATAAGAATGATGATTGGTTCTAATAGGTCAGATTGTTTTATGTGACTTTGATGTTGTGATCATTATGCAAGCCATGTTTCTAGAATGCACTGTTGTACTATTTATGTTGGAATTGTACGATTGTAGGACATGAGTATGGCATGCATGTGGAAGAGATTAATAGTATGACATAGATAGTTTGATCAGCTCTGAGTGTGTATTGTGCTGTTGTTTTGAGTGTGATCACTATGCACATTGGTTATTCCTGATCTCCTTGATTGTTGCTTGTTGTTCTTTTATGGCTGTATATGCAATATGAAAATATAGGAAGTATGAATGCTTTAATGTTTGTGATTAGAGTTAACATGGCTAAGTTATTAGAAACTTTGGTATATGAACAATTGATTTCGTTGTGATGATTAGGAATTTTAAAAGAAAGAATGATAGGACTACATATTGTTTTGCCAAAAATTTTGAGGGTAAGATAAAAGAACTTTCCCCTATGCTAGACATTCACCATAGAGGGTTTTGATAAATGAAACAGGCATGCAATTGGTTAGCATCAAGATTCATGAATTAAAAAGTTTAAACAAATAATCTACATGTATTAAAAAGGGAAATTGAGGCTCTAGAAATAGAATTCCTTAGGTTATACAAAACTTTATTGTAATTCTATTAACTTAAGCTACTGAAGGTGTATCTATGTTGTGCTCTGATTTGTTAAAGCATGTGATTTATATGTGTGTATAGTTTTATGCATGAATATGTTGGCTAATTATAACTCTTGGAAAGAAGAGCAAAACGATTTCTAGGTACTCTATGACATATAAAGGTCATACCTATTGATATCAAGTCTCCTTAAACGCTTTTCAATTATTACATTTATGAATTGACTTGTGAGTTGAAGACTATGTTTGTATAATTGAAAAGGGTTTCATGAATACTTAAGGTCTTTGACCAAGTTTACAGAATTATGCAATAAAAAGTGACTTCTCAAACTAGTTTGTTAAGGTTTTACAAAACACATATGATAAGCGTGGTATAAGAGAATAGCATGTGTTCACCCATGTTAGGTATTGGAATGAAACTACCACCTTTTTCTTGTGCTACGTTATCAAGATTGCTTTCATGGGAAAAAGAAAACAAGATAGGAACATGTTCTACCCATACAAACTTGAATTACTTGAATGATTTAGTGATTCTAGATAATTTATTTCTCGTATAAATGTTTTAACTTGATCTAAATCTCATACATCGATGTTAATTGCTTATCTTTGTAGTATGGATTAGATTTCAGCTTTGACTCGCAAATTCTTGTCCAATTTAGTGGATGAAACCCCATGCAAAAAAATATATATATATATATATATATGTATAAGTTTCCAGGTGAAATCAGACAGGACTTGCCATGTTTGATATGTAATGTAGGAATAGGATGATAAGGTGATTGATGGACTTAGTGAGCTAATAAGATGCATGTAATATACCTTAAGACTACGTGTTGTCAAGATATGTGAGCATGGCTAATGTTTTGAAATATATGTTTATGTTTGAAAATGTTATATTAAGAGACTTGGAAGCTTCAAGGCAGCAAAAGTAGCACATGATAAGGATTATGCACGTTAATTTAGTAGAAAATTTCAAAGATTCTTAGTGTAAGTAATGTTACCTATGGTTGTTTGGTGCATGTATGATATTATGTATGCTAAGGATCATACATACGAATGACATGTATGTTTTCTATGTGGATAGATAGGGCGGTTTGATTACTGTACATGACACATATATAGGAAGTGAAAAGTTTAGAAGCGAGAACCAGGCCCTATAGTGATAGTCAATAACAGATAAGAAATGAAAGAACCAGTAAGAGCCCTTGTTGTCTTAATGGGAAAGGGCTACCCTTGGAGGTGGAGCCGCCAGATGTGGCAAAAAGTATCAGGAGACAGAGAACAGAGCACTAGCCTTTAAGACGATACTATTTCCAGAGCAACAGTTAACACACCAGGTACTATCATAGAGTATTTCTGTCGATTGGCCCATCTATAAAACCCATGTCAATCAAGTATTCTATCTTTGTTTTTAGTTGCATTAGCAAGATTGGGGACCAAATCTTTGTAAAGGGGAAGATTATAATACCCTGATTTTAAATAAAAAGGTTAAAAAAATTTCAAATCAAGAAGGGTGCCAGATATCCTTATCTGTCATTTTGGTTCTGAATTTCACTTAGTCTGGACCTTAGACACCCTTGGAGGGCTATATGATAGAACCATTTTCTTGGGACCAAAAGTCCCGGTAATTGTTCCCTAGAGAAAAATAAGTTAAAAGTGATTTTTAATGAATTTTATGAAATCTTTAAACCTTTCGTTTTTAACTCAAAAGTTTGTAAAATCGTAGAAATTCTTGAATTTGAACTAAAACTCAAATTTTGGATTTTAATTTGTTGGGATTTTGATTTTTCTAATATTTTATTTGAGTCCAAATGAGGGTATTCCCTTATTTACATTTTTGTTTTAAAGTTAATAGGAAGTAAATAAATGATTTAACTTAATGTAAATATTCTGAGAGCTCCAAGTCTCGGCAGGAAAGGAGGCGATGCAAGGAAGATTTTTTGTGCTCCCTGGTGAGCAATGGCAGGAAAAAAATATAAATACCCCATCTTCGGGTCCAGAGCATTCCAAAATGCTTCCCTACCTCCCTCATGCGAAAACTCGTTTCTTCACCATTTCCACTCATAAAATTCCATTTTCCTCCAATTCTTTCAAGATTCACTTGAAATCTTCTATCATCTAAGTTTAAAGGTATGTTATCTTGCTAGTTTAGCTTCTTTTCCTTTGAGTTTCTTATGTTTAGAGGGGGTTCCTTATGCTTCTCAAGGGAGATAAGTTTTCCATCTTGTTAGAGATGAATTCTTAGGTATTTAGAAGCTTTAGAGATTAATTTAGAGTTCTCCGCTTCTATGTTAGATAGTGGTGTTAATTCTACTCCCAGAGGTTTGTTAGTGTGGTTTCTGCATATTCCATCCTCCAAGTGAATGGGTTCACATCTATGACTTCTATGTTTTGCATTAGAGTTATTTCATGAAAACTATGATTTATTGCTTGATTTGAGAGAAAATATTGTATAAGGATTGAGATTACAATTAGTTTATGTGTTTTGAACTTGTTTTAGAGCATGAAATGTATTTTTGATAAAACTCATGGGACCATGTTGTTGTATTGATTTTATATAGAATTAATGACATATGTAATTGTTGGAGGATTTTATGATTGTTTTACTGATTCTGGAACTGGTTTATGTTTATGCTACGATTTTACACTTAAACATGAAGTTTAGAGAAAAGGAGTGGAACGATGGTTTAGACTCTATAATTTCAGAATATGATATTGAGTTTTCCTAGTTCAGGGTTTGAACTATGTTTGACAAGTTAATAGTTTGAGTTTTAAAGAGTTTGATGATTGAATGATGTTTTGATAATCGATAAATATGTTTTAGAGCATGAATCTTCATAAGATTCAGAACAATTGGTGGCTACATACTCTGGAGGTATGGAATCACAATGTCTACAAAGGCTTATCCCTTGGGCATGATTCCATAGCCACAGTTATGCTAAGGTTAGACTATTAGAATCAAATAGATTCAAAGCTCACAGAGAACTAAATAGGTTTTTAAGGGTTTTCAAATTCAGTTACAATAGCTATATAGAAACAGGCTATGCGTTACTGCAATAAATCCATTAACCTTGGTACCAAGTATGCCCGGGCTAGAGTATTCAGAAGGGACCTAGTCAGGTGCCCATTATTGTCACATAGTGACCAGAGATTTATATTCAAAGTTTTGTTACGTCATAAGTATTGTGCGTAACCAGAGAGAGATTTCCGTTTCTCTAGGAGCTATGCTACTATGTGCTTATATGAATTCAGATACAAAAGTAAATTGAGAAAGATGCTGTTGAATTGACAAAATGATAATCTGAGTGAATAACTATATAGATGTATACTTGATTGCATAAGACTTTCTAGTATTATTGATGTTGTTATAATTCTATGCATTGTTTGTGGATGTCCCATGAAAGAGGGTTTTAGATGAGGGCTCACTCATTGAGTTTTGGTATCAAAACTCACCCTCTCATTTCTATTATCTTTACAGATAGAACCATAATTGCAAATTCTACTCAATCAGTAAAGAGTCAAATGGTAAGCTTCATTCTGGATGAGGCGCGTATTCTGGGTTGTTTAGAGTGCTCAGGACAAATGCAGGTAGGATCTCAAACCTAAGCATACGTTGTTTTGCATTTAGCATATCATGATTAAATTTTGGTTTGTATTTTAATGATTTGAACATTTGGAAACACATATTTTAATGACATATGTATGAATGATTTTGTGATTTTGGAATGAGAAGGCTCATTACATGATTTCTGATATGAGTATCTTGATTTTGAGAATGGATGATTTATCTGTAGGAAGTGAAATTATGTTGTAAATAAATTTTTATGAACAGAGCATGGATATAGAGGCAGTCAATGGGTTTAAAGGTTGACGTGAGAATGGGATTTCTCATGTGCCGTCACGTGCCGAATCAAATCGTTACAGACGACACCTAAAGTGTTTGATTTGAGTTTCTATTATTAGTTTGTCGATGTTAAATACTAATGATACGTTCCAGAATAGAAAGATGAGGAATGAAATTGGTTGGAGGTGCCACAATCAAGAATGATTGATAAGCCAAGGGAGATCGCCACAAGAGTAATTGGATTCTCTTGATAAGACCTAGGGTTCCAAGCAAGAACCAAAGAACACTCTTACCAAAAAGGTATTCTGATCTTTTTTTTTTGCCAAAAAAAAATCCTTCCAAAATGTGGTTACAATGTTTATAAACTAGGGTAAAGTTCAAGTGGGCTGTAATACTTAGCCCATGATTAAAATCTAAATTAAATAAAATTATGAAATTAACAAGTGATGGGTGTACAAAATTCACAAGCTCAATTACATTATTACAAACTTTATTTAGTAACATAACAGGCTTAAAAAGATGGTGGGTCCATATAGCATCAGGGGTTTTCAAGTGGGGTGATGCAATGCACCATTTTGGGCTTCAAGTTTTCCAAATTAGGGCAGCCTCAAGAATTGTTGCTATAACTTGTTGCAATGCCTCATTTGCCTTCTTAGCCCTTGATCTTGTCATGGGTCCCCCAAGTCCTCAAAGTGCCTTGTTGTCACCACTAGCCGTGTCCTCATCATCCCCTCCCTCTTGAAGAGGATTTGACCTCAAATCCAAAGCCTCATCACCTGCATCAAAGAGACAAATCAACAACATTAAAAATGGCACTGATATTATACTCACCAGGCAAATCAATTTTGTAGGCATTGTCATTGATCCTTTCCAACACTTGGAAAGGACCGTCCCTCTAGGTTGGAGTTTGGACTTTCTTTGTTCAAGGAATCTCTCTTTTCTCATGTGCACCCAAACCCAATCTCCAGGTTCAAATACAACTTTCTTTCTTCCCTTGTTTGCTTGCTTGGCATAGCTCTCAATTTTCTTCTGAATTTGATCTTTCACATGCTCATGCAACTTTCTCACATAGTTAGCCTTAGCCTGTGCATCCTTATGCTTAAAACGTAATGTTAGGCATAGGCAATAAATCAAGTGGCGTCATAGGGTTAAATCCATACACAATTTCAAATGGTGAACAATTAGTTATGCTATGGATAGCCCTGTTATAACCAAATTCTATATGAGGCAAACATTCTTCCCAAGACTTAAGATTTTTCTTTAAAATAGTCCTAAGCAAGGTCCCTAAAGTCCTATTCACTACCTCAGTTGCCTATCATTGCGGGTGACAAGTAGTAGAGAAAAGTAATTTAGTACCAAGCTTACCCTACAATGTTCTCCAAAAGTGACTTAGGAACTTAGTGTCCCTATCACTTACAATGCTCCTAGGTAGCCCATGGAGTCTCATCACTTCCTTGAAAAATAAGTCAGCTACATGGCAAGCATCATCAACCTTTTTGCAAGGTATAAAATGTGCCATTTTGAAAATGTCCACAACCACAAAAACATAATCCTTGCCATTCTTTGTTCTAGGCATCCCCAAAATAAAGTCCATAGATATATCAATCCAAGGAAAATCAAGAATAGGCAGAGGAGTATATAAACCATGTAGCATCACCCTTGATTTTGCCTTTTTACAAACAATGCAATGCTCACAATATTTATGCACATCATGTTTCATATGGGGCCAATAAAAATGTTCATGCAATATGTCCAAAGTTTTATGCACCCCAAAATGTCCTATTAATCCTCCCTCATGTGCCTCTTTCACAAGCAAATTTCTTATGGAACACTTAGGCGCACACAACCTTTTTTCTTTAAACAAATATCCATTGTACCTATAGTAACCATTTTGAGACACATTTTCACAAGCAGCATATATCTCAGAAAATTCAGCATCATGCAAATACATTTCTCTCAAAGTCTCAAGCCCAAAAATTTTAAAGAATCCAATTATTCTTGTGGCGATCTCCCTTGGCTTATCAATCATTCTTGATTGTGGCGCCTCCAACCAATTTCATTCCTCATCTTTCTATTTCAAACGTATCATTTGGTAATCAAAGCAAGGTTCAAATTCTCCAGAATTGGTCAGTTTTCCTTGGTTTATAGCTGGAGTTTTATGCATCATATTTCAATGTTTTTTGGGTCATTTCTGCGTTTAGAGTCTCAGTTTTCACCTCATTTTGGAATCATTGCAATCTGAATTTTCTAGCTTGAGATACATCGAATTTTGTTTACGAACCCAGATTGGAGCAACCCTGAATTTGTTTTTGAGTCCTTGTTTGATTCATCATTTTGCTTAATTTTGTGATGTTCTTCTAGTTTCCATTTCTGTCTTTGATGTTACATTGGATCAGTGGGTTAAAAAAAAAGGTGCAGAATGTTCATCATGTGTTCTTGATGTTCTTGAGAATTATTTCATTTTAATCTTTCTAGGCTTTGTTAGTTTGATGTTTAGTTGTTAAATATGTGCTTGTTTTGATGTGATTCCATTTAGTCTGTTCATCTACAATCATCAAGAACAGATTTAAAAAAAAAAGAATTTGAAAAAAAAAGTTAGAACAATGGCTTGTTTATTTTGTTCTTCAAACCTTTAGCTTGTTCTTGTCTTGTTTGGCCTCTGATTTGAGTGTGCTTATCCTTATGTAGCTTTTCTTGCTTGTCTCTTTTGGGTTTTAAAAGTTGTCTTAGAGTTTTCCTTGTTTGACCTCTTGTTGTTTTGTGATTTAATATTGGAGTTCCTGGATTCTGTTGAATTGATCTGTAATTCCATTTAAGAGCCTACAAGAGCAATTGAGTGGTAAAAGGCAAGAGAGAACTTTACATAAAAGCCTATTAGAGAGCAACAAACATGAGTGATACATCTCTAAGAGTGCAAACACGTGAGAAGTGTGGTGAGGTCCTATTACTTTCATTTTTTTTCTTTTTACTTGAATTATGGCAGGAACAAGTGGTGATGGTACCCCTTCTCCTCAGGGAAACAACAGATTGTTAGTTGAGGCTATTATAGCTCAAATGCAAAGGATAATGAGGGAGCATCCAGAGGAGTTATATGAGAGAATTGAGCGGTTAGAAAATCAAGAACATTGTGATGATGATGGAGGTAGAAGGAGGATTGATAGAAGGAGGAGAAGAGATAATGAAGGTGATGCTAGAGACGAATTGAGGAGTGAAGCTTAACATCCCACCTTTCAAAGGGAAGAGTGATCAGAGGCTTATCTTGAGTGGGAGATGAAGATTGAGCAGTTGTTCTCATGCCACAATTACAATGAAGAAAAGAAAGTAAAGGTGGCAGCCATGGAGTTCATAGATTATGCTCTTATTTGGTGGAACCAATTGCAAAAGGAGCGACTCAAATATGAAGAACCTTTGGTGGATACTTGGATTGAAATGAAGAGGTTGATGAGAAGGAGATTTGTCCCTTCTTATTATCATAGGGACCTTCATAACAAGCTTCAAAGACTCACGCAAGATAGTAGGAGTGTTGATGAATATTACAAGGAGGTTGAGGTATCTTTGATTAGAGCCAATGTGAATGAAGATAGGGAGGCTACTATGGCACGCTTTTTGAATGGGCTGAATAATAACATTAGAGATGTGGTTGAGCTACAAAATTATGTGGAGTTGGAAGACTTGGTACATCAAGCTACCAAAGTGGAGCAGCAACTTAAAAGAAAACGTACCATGAGAAGGGATTCTTTTAATTTCAATTCTTCAAATTGGAATGAAAGAAATAAGAAGGAGGGAAGTACTTCTTTGAGCAATACCATGGCTGCACCTCAAATGACTCAATTCGAGTCCAATGAGACCCCTAAAAAAACAAGGAGTAGTGAGATAAAATGCTTCAAGTGTTTAGGGAGAGGTCACATAGCGTCCGTGTCCAACCAAGAAGACTATGTTACTTAAGGAGGATGGAGAAATTACTAGTGAGTTTTCAGCTAGTGAAGCCAAAGAAGAGGAAGAGGTAGATAAGGAGATCATTGTGGAGGCCAAAGAAGGAGATTTATTGATGATTAGGAGGTTGCTTGGAAGTTAGATGCAATCACTTGATGATTCTCAAAGAGAGAACATTTTTCACTCTAGGTGTTCATCAATGGGAAACTATGTTCTTTGATTGTGGATGGTGGGAGTTGCACCAATGTGGCTAGCTCTAGATTAGTGTCCAAATTAAATTTGGAGACCAAGCCACATCCTAGGCCATACAAACTCCAATGGCTTAGTGAAGATGGAGAGATGACGTGAGCAAGCAAGTGGAACTGCACATTTCCATGGGACAATACAATGACAAAGTGATATGTGATGTGGTTCTAATGGAGGCAAGCCATATTCTCTTAGGGAGGCCATGGCAATATGACACCAAAGCTGTTCATGATGGGTTCACAAACAAGATTTCTTTCATGCATAATGGGAGGAAAATTGTACTCAAACCTTTATCTCTTAGAGAGGTGTGTGAGGATCAAATAAAATTGAGAGAAAGAGAGTGCAAGAGAGAAAGAGATGAGTGACACACAAAAGAGTGAAACACTTGATAAAAAAAAAGAGAGTGAAAAAGAGTGAAACACTTGTGGGATTGAGTGAAACACTTGAGAGCAAACAAAGTTGTTTAGTAAAAGAAAGTGAGGTGAAGAAGCTGTTGCTTGCCAACAAGCCACTTTATTTACTTTATTGCAAGAAAGATGTTTTAACTGCTGATAACTCTAATAAAAGTGTTGCCTCTGCTAGTGTTGAGTCTCTTTGCAGGAATACAAGGATGTGTTTTCAAAGGAGGTTCCAAGTGGATTGCTACCTTTGAGAGGGATTGAGCATCATATTGATCTCATCCCTGGTGCATCTTTACCCAATTGACCAGCTTATAGGAGCAATCCTCAAGAGACTAAAGAAATACAAAAGCAAGCTGAGGAGTTGATGACAAAAGGTTGGGTGCAAGAAAGCTTGAGTCCGTGTGCTGTTCCAGGAATTCTGGTGCCTAAAAAGGATGGGACTTGGAGGATGTGCAGTGACTAGAGCAATCAACAACATCATAGTCAAGTCCGACACCCTATTCCTAGGTTAGATGACTTTCTTGATGAACTATATGGTGCCTGTTATTTTTCTAAAATTGATTTAAAAAGTGGGTATCATCAAATTAGGATAAGGGAAGGGGATGAATGGAAAATTGCCTTTAAAACTAAGTATGGTTTGTATGAGTGCCTGGTTATGCCTTTGAGCTAACTAATGCCCAAGCACTTTTATGAGATTAATGAACCATGTCTTAAGAGATTTTATTGGCAAGTTTGTTGTTGTTTACTTTGATGACATTTTGATTTATAGCACTAGTTTTGACTTGCATATTGAACATTTGAAGGCTGTCATGCATGTGCTTAGAACAAAAATTGTATGCTAATCTTGAGAAATGCACTTTTTGCACTGATCATGTAGTGTTCTTAGGCTTTGTTGTGAGTACAAAAGGAGTGCAAGTTGATGAGGAAAAGGTTAAGGTCATTCAAGAGTGGCCTACGCCTAAGAATGTGAGTGAAGTGAGGAGTTTCCATGGTTTAGCTAGTTTCTATAGGAGGTTTGTTAGGGACTTTAGCACCTTGGCTGTGCCTCTTAATGAGATAGTTAAAAAGCATGTGGGTTTCAATGGGAAGAAAAACAAGAGCAAGCCTTTGCTGCTCTTAAGCATAAGCTAACTAATGCACCCATTCTTGCTTTGCCCAATTTTGCTAAATCTTTTGAACTTGAATGTGATGCATCAAACATGGGCATTGGGGCTATTTTGATGCAAGAAGGCCATATGATTGCTTATTTTAGTGAGAAGTTAAATGGGTCCCTAAACTATACCACTTATGAGAAGGAATTATATGCCTTAGTGCATGCTTTGAAAACTTGGCAACATTATTTGTTCCCCAAAGAATTTGTAATTCATAGTGATCATAAGTCCCTAAAATACTTGAAAGGACAAGGCAAGCTGAATAAAAGGCATGCTAAATGGGTTGAGTTTTTGGAACAATTTCCATATGTCATTAAGCATAAAAAGGGGAAGGGGAACATAGTGGCTGATGCTTTATCTAGGAGGCATGCATTACTTTCTACTCTTGAAACTAAAATTTTTGGGCAAAATTATATCAGAATACCTTTTTGGTAAGAGTGTCTCTTTGGTTCTTGCTTGGAACTTTAGGTCTTATCAAGAAAATCCAATTACTCTTGTGGCAATCTCCCTTGGCTTATCAATCATTCTTGATTGTGGCGCCTCCAACCAATTTCATTCCTCATCTTTCTATTCGGAATGTATCAACTAAGCTGATTAATGACCATATCATCTACTCCTACATGGAAGCCAATGTGGCATGTTATAGCCATATATAACAAAACTCCCAATCAATAGACATTTTAACCAACCCAATTATCCATTTTTTCGGATCCATTAACCGTACCCATTTTACAGTATAGTTAAAATAAATATTTTAGTAAATAATATGAATAAATAAAATTTAAATATATTTATCGTTTATTTATTCATAGTCATTATGGTCTGATTTTAGAAACGAATAATAGCATGGCTTTAAAGAAAACGTAATAAAAAAATTTCACCAAAAAAAAAGAAAACGTAAAAAATAAGAGGTAGATTTAATTTGGTAAGTAACAATAGAAATGTCTCATAGCAATAGAAATACTTCAAGTTGATCATTGGAAGCTATCAGCCTCCCTATATCAGGTCTAATTTGGTTTAGCCATTTAGGAAATAATTCGACAGGGGTGAAAAATATGCCAGGTCAGATTAGGCTTTTCCACGACAGGTTAGACTCGAATTGTGACTCTTTGGCCCGTGCCTAGCCTATGGCCTATTATAGGCTATAATCCTTTGTTTGATCTATTTAAAAGGTTAATCTTGCCTAAAGCCTGCTAAAAGATGTTGTAATTTATAATTTATAACATTTTATAAACAAAAAAAGTGTCAAAATGGGCAATCAATAATTGATCAATAATCCAATAAAGGATAAAAATGAAAAATTATATGCATATACAACATGAAACTCCCAATGGATTAGTGGTTCAAAGAATGAAAGACTTGGTGAAGACATGGGATTTGAATATCAGTTTTGATATTTTACAAGTTTAAGCAATATAGTCTTTAACAAATACGCCTTACAAGTGTGGTACACAGACTATTAAAAAAGCTTGAGCTTGATCTTATTTTTATATAGGGCAGGCCAAGCTTTAGGCATTTGAGCAGCCTGGCCTATTTCCATTACCTATAAGCTATAATATACTTATTAGACCTAACAAGTTTATTTATTTATTTATTTTATTATTATTAATTACTACTACTACTACCCCCATCACCACTTCTAGTACTACTACTATTATTATTATTTAAAAAATTAAATATGATAAAAAGCATTTTTTTCTTTTTAAAAATAGGTTCTTTTGATCCATTTAGAGAGCCTCTTAGCCTATTTAGAAATATGTTTCTTTGCCATCTTTAGAAGTCTTTTAACCAACATATGAGCATAATTTTTTTTTTATTTGTTTAAAAGTTTTAACAAAGTAGATATCTAAATAGGCTTTCAACTTTGTCACAAACTTTTGTAAGGTCATGTTAAAGCCATATAAAAAAGCCCATATGAGATCATATGTCTAAGGTCAAACTATTTCTTGAACATACAAGCTAAGTCTATTCAAGACAAAACCTAACCTATGTTTTCTCTCAAGATGTATTTGGTTGAGAGGTAAAAATAATATGTGAGTTTTTTAAAGAAACTCTATATGTATTATACACATGAAACTCATTTATAGAAATTTACCATTTATTTTTATCCCTTAACGTAACATACATGTTTAAACTCCATTTATTTGTATATGCATGAGGTGACAAGTTTTTAGTTGTAACCGCAATGATATTTTTCTTTTGCCAAAGAGTTATTTAAATTTCTTTGTCCTATAACTCATCCACAAATTGTCTCTCGTTTTTTAGTTGCAACTCTTTGGCCTATTTTAGCTGATGATGAATTTTTTGTGACTTAAATAATCTTTTAAGTCAAAATAGCAGTTCATTGGTATATTTGATTAAAGGATGAAAATTATATGAATTAATTTAATATATTATCTAATAAATAAAATTCATTTTATATTTTTTAGATTTGACTCCTTTAAAAATGGTGAGATTGATAAAGTGTAAAAGTGATGAGATTATTTTGTTGTTATTGCCTATCAACGAATGTGGCGGTGTTAGCTCTGTGGTGCAATTGAGTTGGTTCATCTCATTTAACAACATTTTATAAATGTGATTAAATATAACTGAAAATGTTGCTAAATGTCACCTCTCTTCCTCCTCTTATCTCCCTCCCCCCACTCCTACCACCATTTCCCCCTCCTCCACCGCACCCCTCCTCTTCCTCTTTTTCTTCGACGCCACCTTCCTCCTCTACCCCGAAGTCGCACCCAACCCCGAATTATTCTTCATCTTCCCAAGCCAATTGCATCACTAAGCTTCCTCCAATAAAAAACTTTTATGGGGCAACAAAAAGATGGGAACTTTGAAGTGGGGTCTTCTTGGGCTTCTATTTGCTGCTTCTTTCTTTGCAATTGGTGCTGTGGAGCTGGGCAGTAGTAAAAGTGAGAGGAGAAGATGGCCATGTAAGGTGGAGAGAGGGCGACAGCTGCCCATCGTGGCGGCCACAACAGCGATCACGGTGGCTTCCGCATTGCGGCCTTTGCGGCGGAGCGACATGGAATTAGTGCAACGGAGGCTCCCATGACAGAGAAAACTCCCAGCCACTGGTGGAGGAGAAGATAGCGGATGTTTACGGATGAAGGGTGGAGCTACCATTGAGATCGTGTTGTGGTTTTGCGGTTCTAAGTTGCGATGCGCAATGGTGTTTGGTCAGGATGGTAGTGGCTCCGACGGTGGATGGCTCGCGGGCTCGACGATGCGCGGCAGAGTGGTGAGGGTTTCTCCTCTAGATCTCGGTAATGAAGACTCATCCAGATGAGCACAAGCCGAGGAAAAGAGGTAGAAAGCCTGCTAATGGGAGAGAAAACCACTGAATCAGAGGCGGCGCCGGCGAGCAGGAGGGAGGTGTCATTTACCAATGTTTTTGGTTGCTTTTAACCACACTTATAAAATGTTGTTAAATGCGATGCACCAACCAACGCGTGTCATTCTCATACAGCATCACATAGCTAACAACACCACATTCATTGGCCAACAACAACACCATATAATTGGCTGCCAAATATACCTTTGGTCTAAATTTGTTATGGTTAAGAGTATGTTTATGAATTTAGGTTGTGGTGTGTTTAAGAGTATTTTATGTTATAAATCTTCTTCATCTCTTCCTTTCTTTTAAAAACTTAAATTCACAAATATACTCTAAAAGGAGTTGTGTAGGAGCTTGGAAGGTGATATTTTTGTGTGTAAATTTACCATATCGTTTTAATATATATTCACAATAATAATGCATCTCATTAATTTATATAAGATATATTTTCCTATTTCTGTCTATCAATTTTGTTGTTAACGTGTCTGGAGATGAAATGAAAAAGTTGTACATAAACAAGAATATTTCGTATGGAAAAAAAAAGAGAGAGAGAGAGAAGAATATTTCCTTAGGACGTACCTGTCTTTTGGCACCAACTGGCGTTGCATTATGCACTGTACTTTCTTGTCCTCTTGTCAGTAAATTCCATACGCGTCAAAAGATGTTATTTGGTTTCCACTCATATGTTCTTAAAATTTTCCTATTTGTTAATTGTCTATCAAATAGAACATTTCACCCGAGTCAGGGTCAAACACAATAGCTAGCGTCTATGCAAAGTTAAAGAATTTTAAGAACATTTCAAATCCCTGAACCTACTTTTTTTTTGTCAAAAATTGAATAAAACATTTGTTTTTCCTAGCTCTGCCTTTCACTCCTTATTATATGTCAAAATCAGCATACAAGGGTGTTTACTTTTGTAGTGATCAACAAGAAGTAGTGTGTTCTGGGGCTGGGAATTTGGCAACAATAGTAATACATGGAGCGCTACGAGATTATCAAAGATATTGGTTCTGGGAATTTTGCTGTGGCCAAGCTTGTTAAGGACAAGACCACCCAAGAGCTTTTTGCTGTCAAGTTTATTGACAGAGGCTATAAGGTCTGCTTCAACTTCTTCACCTTTTCAATTTCATTTTCAGTTTCATTATTTTTGTCCCATCTGTTTTGGTAGTTTTTCATCTGTGATTCCATGTTTGTGTCTTTTTGTGTGTGTGGATGTGGGGTTTTGTCACTTGTTCACTGTGGAGATATCAGATATGTCTTTGTTGTTACCGCAGATTGATGAGCATGTCCAGAGGGAAATCATGAACCATAGATCATTGAAGCATCCCAATATTATTAGATTCAAAGAGGTTAGTACAACTCATGGTCCTAATCAGTAAAGTGTATCCTGTTTTGCGTTGAAATTGGACGTGTCTTCTTCCTTTTTTTTCTAGCTAAACAATAAAATTCAGTAAAACATGTGATTGGGAACTTGGGAAGTTGGTGATGAAAAAACCCTATCGTTATGAATTTAGATATTGATCTTCTTTCAAATTTAGTCTGCAATACGGTTGTCGTACCGTTTAGCTAAGTGGACTAGGAATAAGAATTTAATTCATCAAATGGATATCGCTTTTGTTCTTATGAAATTATCTCCAATTTTCTGTTTTCTCCCTTATAGTGTGTGGTAGTCTAGGCTCTTCCCCTTGTATGAATTTCATATTGAATTGTGCACTAGTTGTTTCATCAATACAAAAATACCTCCATCTTAATAATATTCCAATCACAGTGACAGAAGGAAAAATTATCCTTTATGTGAGCTTTGATGACTACTTGCAGGTCCTGCTGACACCAACACATCTTGCCATAGTAATGGAGTATGCAGCTGGAGGAGAACTCTTCCAGAGGATATGCAATGCTGGTAGATTTGGCGAAGATGAGGTAACATGGCAAATGAGATATCATTTGAATAGTTTATGAAGTATGATATTGTTTAGAATAATATCCAGTTAAACTTGTATATACATTAATTCATACAGAAACTTCATCCTCCTTATGTTATTTTTCATCAGGCAAGATTTTTCTTTCAGCAATTGATATCAGGAGTCAGTTATTGCCATTCAATGGTACGAAACAAAACCTGTCCTTTATCACGAATCATGTACATGTACCCTTAAATTGCATAGCTATTATTTAGTGAAAGGAATTTTTATGCAGCAAATCTGTCATAGAGATCTGAAGCTTGAAAACACACTTTTAGATGGAAGCCCTGCACCACGAGTCAAAATTGCGACTTTGGCTATTCAAAGGTAGCAATGTTAACTAGAACTACAGCTCTAAATGATGCCACCTTCGTCAAGTGATGTTAATTTAATTCTACATTGTCTTCTACTCTAGTCTGTATTACATTCACAACCAAAGTCTACAGTTGGAACTCCAGCTTACATTGCACCTGAGGTCCTAACAAGGAAAGAATATGATGGAAAGGTAAAGTCTTGTTCTTCCTTATTGCTTATCCTTGATCTTGCATTTTCTAATGACTATTTGAATAAAGCTTGCCCTTTTTATATCTTATTCGTTGTTTACTTCGCTGACTATATATTTTCATTGAAAATTATAGATTGCAGATGTTTGGTCTTGTGGAGTCACATTATATGTGATGTTATTTGGGACTTATCCTTTTGAAGATCCAGAGGATCCTAGAAACTTTAAAAAAACCATTGGTGTAAGTGATTACCGCATACTTATTAAATCTCTAAGCAAAACAAATTTGTGTTTAAATAACAGTATGTTGTTTAGTTATACTTCCCCGGAAGTGGGTTTCAATTGGATCTTGTATTGCTTATTACAGAGGATACTCAGTGTCCAGTATTTAATCCCCAATTATGTGCGAGTTTCAATGGAATGTAGACATCTTTTGTCACAAATCTTTGTGGCGAGTCCTGAAAAGGTATTGGTCTGATGTCTAAAATCTAATTGCTTTCTTTATGTGTATATTCTCACAAGCTACAAAGTTTGATTGCTGTAATAATGCAGAAAACTGCTCATCATATTTATGTGTAAATTCCCACAAGCTACAAAGTTTAATTGCTGTAAATTCCCATTAGTTTGAAATGTGTATAGCTTCCTTTTCGATTTCATTTAGCCATTTATGGCATTTTGCAGAGAATAACAATACCAGAGATTAAAAACCATCCATGGTTTCTGAAGAACTTGCCCATAGAATTAATGGAAGGGGGAAGCTGGCAAAGCAATGATGTAAATGATCCATCACAAAGTGTTGAGGAAGTTCTGTCCATTATACAAGAGGCAAGAAAGCCTCTTAATGTTCCAAATGTTGGTGGCCTTCTTAGTGGAGGCAGCATGGACTTTGATGACTTGGATGCAGATGCAGATGCAGACCTTGAAGATATAGAAACAAGTGGTGAATTTGGGTGTCCTCCATATACATGAACAAGCTGAGTTTTGTACTTCTGTTTGCTGTATATAGAATTTTCTCACTGAGGTGCTGAAATTCCATGCTGCTTAATTTTCCAGTTAAAGTTCATCTGCTCCACTTGTATCGTTTGTTATTTCTTAGTTTTGACTTTTGAAGGGTTTTTCCCTCCCTGCTTGTCCCAACTCCTTTTCCTATAAATAGTGAACTTGTGAATATTATCATATTTAGGAACTTCCAGATTCGAGTATAGCTTTCCTTGAAATGTAACATCACATGACATGAACTTTTTCAAAGAGGAGAATATTAAGTAAAGCAAGTTGTGTCAGGTTCTACTTTGCTTGTTGGGAGACTAATGTACGGGAAAAAAGTAAAGTAGACTAGAGTTGCTACTTTTTTATTCCCTATAAAATGATAATGAGCATATATCTTTGTTTAGTTCTGAAAATATGAAGGAAAAAAAAAGAAGAAAAATCTCCACGGGGAGACTTGTAGGCTCTTTTGGAATCTTCACGAATTAAGCTGTGTATTAGTTGGGTTCTGGAAAATAGGATCCGGTGAACCAGTGAGGCTCTGCTTCCCACCATGATGCGTTCCTCATATGCAGGGTAATTATGCATTTGTCCTCTTAAATTTTGTTAAAATTGATTTAATCAAAATAATTTTCACATAAAGTGATCCATATGATACTTTTGTTTTAAAAGTGATTTTGATAAAATAAATGTTATTCATATAATATTAATAACATTTAGTCTTGATTCATTTCAAATTTTAACTATTGAACAAAATTATATAATTGATATAAGTTCTACTTTTGGTTTTAATATTAAGATTAAAACTTTTAAAAATATCTTACTGTAAAACTTTTTAATGATTAATATAAAACATTAAAATGAATGATATTTTAATATAAAGGGAAATTTGAGCCTCTCGTCTTGAAGGCCTCACTCCGTCATCCATGGCAACAAGTTAATAATTGTGTTGTTTTAAGGATCTTTAAATGAGATGAAAAGGGACTGAAAAATATACATGCCATGGTAATAGTAGTCAAAGTGACAGGTGTCTTGGCCCCTTGATCCAAAGTCCTGAATTCAAGTCTTATGAATAAAAAATAAAATAAAAAATTGTTAAGAGACCACTATCTCTTCGAGGGACATCTCTTTGGTCGCGCTAGCTTAATCGGCGGGTACATATAATAAAGTATAGAGATTGTTGGTTTCATCGAAAATAAACATTTACATCACAACTTGGGATTTTCACATCACATAAACAGGGACTAAACCTCAAGCTAAGTTAATCCATAAAATTATATATGTAAGTATTTTAATCCTTAAGATCTAGAAATTAGTTTTTTAAGTCTTTGACCGTATTTTCATTACTGCATCGTCACTTTTTTTTTATTCTAAGAAATCACGTTAATTAGCATGTCGGTGCTAAGCTGACATTTTACTTGATCTTTATTAAGTATGGAGATAAATATAATTAAAGACTATAATATAAATTTTACATATAAGTAACATTAATAATATATTTAACATATGCTAATAGTCTAAACCTATTATTCAACTATATCATTTTGAATCCAAGTAGGATATCAGCCTATCATTAATATATCACTTAACATGGGATATTAGCAAAAATATAAAAGAAAAATAATTAAAATGAAATAGGTCTAACTTGGCTCAAAGTTTACAATATTAGGTATTAAAAAGTTAATTTCTAAATTTTAAACACCAAAGTGCCTCTCGCGTACAAGTTCAAGGAATAAAATGGGCATTTATCCCATAACCAAGTTGATCTTGCTTCAAAATAATAGTGGCTTTAAAACCAAAAGTGAGTTTTAAACGGTAACTTCACGGATAACTAAAGATAACAAAATCACAGTAAAGCTGGTTTGATTTTGCAAACACTTTTCACTTGTACAAATGTGTCCAAACGCACCACTCCAGGGTGGAGCTTTTATTAGGAGGGTTCTAAACTTAAACTTTATATTGAGAATATATATGTCATATTTTATGAATTTAAATTTCATAAATTATTAGTGTAATTTTTTTTTATATATTGATACAATCATTGTCATATTAGTAATAGAGTTTGATCTAAGTGTCCATTACTTTAAAAGTCTTATGGATAAAAATATGTAATTTAAAAACTCTTTATACAGCTATAATGACACAATGCATCAAAATAGAAACTATATATATGTGTGTGTGTGTGTTTATGATAAGTGAATGTTATTCAATGGTTGTGTTCTAGACAAAGTTTCAAGTTCTGATCGGCCACATAATAGGGTTGGCTAATTGGTTTCTCGCTTGGAGTGATCTAAGTCATTTTTATATCAATGTATTTGTATCTGGACTAGAAATATGGGTCAAACACCTCCCTTGAACCATTATAGCTGGATATGGTCCTATAAGAATCGACCATGCGCACCTAGATCCCCATGGATTCTCCAGATTTAGTTAGAATATCTCCTAAATCCTATAAAGGATCTCTCTATATCTTTCATTATATCCTGTTATTATTATATCATATCTCATATATTATGTCATATCTCCTATAAATATGGAATATATCTAATATCTACTATATCTGGAATATCTCTCATTAAGGATAGATTATCTCTTAATTTATCATTGGTTACTTCACACTATATAGGGGCCCAACACCAAGTATCAAGCTTATTACATGCTATTCTTTACTACTCACGCCTCTTTCATTCATTGCCTTTAGATTTGAGTGTTTCCGTATCCCACCCCCCCTTGTATGGACGTTGGAGCTACTTGCACCCTTATCGACATTTCCAGGTAAGAACATTGGCGCCCACCGTGGGATGTAAACAAACCTATCCCATCAAGATCTTCACCGTCTGGGAAGCTTGCCCTTAGAGCGAGCTCTGCGACTTCCAGCCAGCCAAACGGCCTCCCCACAACCTCAAATGCAAACATCCATGGTTGACGCCTCGAAGCCAAAACACTCCCTTTACCAATCTCCTCCTAACCTCGACAAGCTTCGGAGGAAAACATACCTTTAGTACTTTAAGTTTTCAATGCAAAAATTACATTGAAAATTTAAAATTTTTCTACTTGTGATATTCCTTAATAGTGCCTTAGCAAAACCCAACCATAAATTAAATAGAAGTTAAAAATTAAAAAAAGATGTTTTGGTAAACATATTTTATAATCAGAGATTATTTTGAATCATGTTTGGTTTTTATTTTTATTTTCTGCTTTTATTTTTTGTTTTTAGTCTATCTTTTGTTTTTAAGGTTTTCGTGAAGAACATATTGAAATAGAAAACAGAAAGTTATAATCAATAAACTCCATTGTTGGTATGTAACTGAAATTTCAGCAATTCTATTTGAGGTGTTAATTATGACTTAGCCAGAATATCTTCTAGTCTAGGCAAATTTTGAACTCTAAGATGCAAATATCTTCCCATGAGCATATGACAGAAAATCTACCAAGCCCATAAAATTAATGTAAAGATAAAACAGGTAAATTCCTCTCTCAAAAATATATTGGAGATAAATTAATTTTTAAAATTTAAAAATTCTAAATTGATCCTCATATTTTAAAAAATAAAATAAATTAATATTTCCATACAATTTTATATAGTAAAAAGAGGACAAATTGATTAATCTCTCAATACACTATATGAAAATGAGTCAATTTATCACTTTTTTAAAATGTAATGAATCAATTTAAAATTTTCAAATTTTAGGAGAAAAATTTATTCTCGATGGATTTCTGGGTGACAAATTTAGATATTAAGTGTATTAGCATACGGCAATGTGAAATCGGCAGGACGAGCTAGTCTATTCTCATGTCGGAGGAAGTCACTGTCTAAAATCTTCATGGGTCCAATATAATCATCAACTTGTACCCAGACAACTACTCATATACTCCCCGAGGAAGAGTTTTTCTTCCTCCAGCTGAACTCAACCATCAAATATACAAAAATATATATGGAAGAGAAAATAATTAACAAATAAATAAATGATTTAGATGTGTGGACCAACTTTCCACAGGAGTACGGTACAATAACTCTGTACCCGAAGCACTATGACCCACTACAAAAAAGGGCTTCGCAATCGGGAAATGAGTGAGCAGCATCTTGAACAACCCAACCCCAGCAAAAGTAAAAATTCAAGCAAGTGCTTTTTGTCGTCATGTACTCAATTTACCATCGCAATGGAAACTTTTTTGTTTCCTTTATTAATAATAATAATAATAATAATAAGTACTCTCGTACTTCAAAGTTCAAACCATTACTTGCCAGGCAGTATACACACAAAAACACGTTACACAACATTAAGCTAACTAGCTAAAGTTCACCCCATGCCCAAAATGTCCATAAACAAATATTACAAAAAGAACAAAGGTATTTAGTTGGTAATATTCAAAACCAAAAGTGTTATTTTAACACCCTCCCATGCACATTTTATCACAATTTGATGTGATGGATAAATAAATTGAATGAAAATTATCATCACATCTAAATAGTAATAAACATCCTATGGGATACTCATTTTTGAGTATTAAAATAACACTGCTAGTCCAAAACACACGTTTTACACTCATACGGATGCAATAGGCTGCTGCGACCTGATCCTACTCTTTCTGAGCCGTTCAGCTATAATGAAAGCAAGCTCAAGAGATTGTGAAGCATTGAGCCTGGGGTCACAGTGAGTGTGGTAACGTGAGCTCAAGTCATCGAATGTGACCGTCCTTGACCCACCAATGCACTCAGTTACATTCTGACCCGTCATCTCTAGGTGAACCCCTCCTGGGTAGCTTCCTTCTTGCTCATGCACGTCAAAGAATGCTCTCACCTCCGCCTGTCCCAAAACATAAAAGGTTGGTGGCATCAGTAATCGTATTCATAATCATATTCTATATGCTCTTGTTAATCATTTTTATCCCAAACTAATAAAAGTGACACAAAGTCTTGTGGTGTTTCTTTCTTTTAGTTGGCAAGAATTAATATTCAGAACCATATGGGCCCAAACCGTCCAATCCCACCTACTGATAAAGAAATGCAGCCCAATCCAACAATGACATTTCTTACTGACCAAAAAAAAAACCATAGAAAAACTTGATTACCTCACTATTTCACCTACTCTTTCGACCTACCACGACAAATATTATATTGCCTTTAGATACGGTAGCCCACCATTGAGGACCAGTTCAAAACCCAGTGAAGAACTCAATCATTTCCCGGTCTTCTTTTCAAAACTTTTCCTTACTCTAAATTGAAGTTTGAAATCGCACTAAAGAATATCACCGAGCAAGACCACTACAACAACTAAGATCTGATTTTAACACACAAAATATACACATTTAAAACTACCTGGTAGATTCAGCTAAAAATATATAAAAACAAAACTACCCGGTAGCCACTTGTAACCAATCAAAAGAGAAAGAGTTGTACAAATCATACCCTGATGGCATCGAAGGGGCGAGTTTTGAGACCACAGGGAGCCTTGATGGTATTTCCATGCATAGGATCGCTGACCCATGTGACAATCTGCCCTGCTCTGCGCACTGCCCGGATTAGATGTGGAAGCTTCACTCTCATATTCTCAGCTCCCATCCTCGTGATCACAGTAATTCTTCCTGGTTTGTTTGGGGATTCAAGATCTCGATGAGCTTAACAAGCTCATTTGGATCCATTTTATCACTTACCTGCCAATGTATCAAAAACACACTTCAATAAATTGATAAAGACTTGAGACTTGAGATTAAGGTTGCGTTTATTCCCTTAAAGACAAAAAAAAAAATTACTTTCCATAATAGCTACTCACTTTCGATTTTACTTAAAAAGTTTAAAAATTCAGCTTTTGACTTTTGAGTAGATGCTGGGATAAATAGCTTCTATCGAAAGTTTTTTTTCTCAGAAAAAAAAAAAAATCGAAGACCATAACCAAGGCACTCTAACACCTAAGACTTAAGAGACAAAGTGATTTAATTTGCAAAGTCTAGCTTAATTATAAACTCATAGGGTGTGTTTGGTTGGAGGGTAAAAGTGGAGGTAAAATTTACATGAATGAGCTCTATGTGTAAATTTACACATGAAATTTATCCATGTAAAATTTATCTCCATTTTAACTCTTCAACCAAAAACCCATAAAATGAAAATGCGGATGGTAGATGATGATCATTTTCCAAACCTTAATTCCCAGGGGATTAGCAACCTCTCAGGAACTCAACATGGGCACCATCCAGTTGTCGGGTTCGTTCCCCAACCCAGAGCATGTGGGCTGAGCAGTCATAGTGGAGACCAGAAGTTGAATCCAACCTAGTCAATGATTGTTCATACGGCAACAACAAGCACTCATGAGAAGTCCAGAATTCAGTTGTTTTCATTATTGGGTGGTCCACTGTGAGCCCAGCAGCAGCCATGAATCCAAGGGCCTCATCAACTCGGTGAGCAAGCTCCCGGTACCTGGCATGCAAAGAACAGATTTAATTTACCGCAAGCAACACATAACTTTGAAGATCAACGTAACAGGACCTTTCGAAAATAGAAAAAGATTATACAGGCACATTCATCACATGAACTGTCATCAAGGGTTTCATAATCATGTATATTCTTGACAACAACAGAAACATCATCATAGACTATGCAAAAGTTAACCAGAAGTGTCGAACACTTATCGTGTAATTATTGGACTAAAAAAGAAAAAAAAGACTTGAAATAAAATGGGCACTGTCATCTACTGAAAAAAAAAGAATAACTACTCAAAAAATGTACTGCATCAAGAAGTTATCTCCAAGGTAAATACTACAAGAGTTAGGAAAAGTGGAAAACATAAACTCAACTTTAGCTCTATACGTGGAAAGTCACAACAACTACACAAAAAGGAATAGAATCTGATAACTTTGAATGCGAAGTGTGTCCTTTTGTCTCTCTTATGATTTACAAAAGTCACATATGCCGAATATAGAAGAATATTTGCATGATGAGTGAGAGTGTCACTTAGCAAATAGGAAATACCGATGAAAATTCGCAAGACACCTTTATGGGAAACATGTGATGAACCCATATGTATATAACCATATGTATATAACCATCATTACCACAACAACTCATGTTTGATTTAACATACTCTCACAAAAATTGCAACCTTGAACAAGTTCTGTTGAAGTCAGCATCATCATTTGTGAGTAACACCAACCTAACTCCCTCCACCTTTCATGCAAACCGTGTATCCCTTTGTCACCACTTATCAGTTATCACTTTACCTTATTCCCAATGAAGCAAAACGAGCTTGTTTATGGCTTTTTCAAATAAGATTTTAACAACCGAAATACGGCCAACCTACAAAGCTTTAAATCTTTTCTAATTTACAAATATGATGGATTGTCTCTTTCCAAAACGAGAATTTCTACTATTATACTATACTGTTAGAGTATAACGCAGTTTTGTAACTGTCTAAATTTAACTTAAAAACATCGGCTTGTATGATTCTGCTCTGTCGTGAACTATGCTATAATTAAACAGTAGTGTTACATGTACAATAATATTACAACAATACTCACAATGTTATTTTATCTCTTGGTGAAAGTGGATATTATGTACTACAAGACAAAATAACATTGTGAATGTTGTTGTAATATTATTGTACACCAAATATTATTCATAATTAAAATAGTGCAGTAATATGTCCGTACACAAATTCTCTAACGCAACACAATACAACACAATTTTCTTTGTGATCCAAATCGTCACAAAAACTAATAAAACGCATGCATATGCAAGATACAAGAACAAAAAATGAAAATAAAATACCTGTCTCCCTGCTCGCTAAGCTCTGTGAAGTCCAAATTCCACTGAGTGACCCTCTGCATAGCAGCATAACCTCCGGTGGCAAAAGCTCGTAGAAGGTTGAGAGTAGCCGCCGCTTGACAGTAAGCTCTGATCATCCTCTGAGGATCCGGAATCCTCGACTTCTCATCGAAAGCATCTCCGTTCACGTTATCCCCTCTGTAGCTCGGCAGCTTCACGCCGTCTTTCTCCTCGAAGGGATCTGATCTTGGCTTCGCAAACTGACCCGCCATTCTCCCTACCTATAAGACACAAACAATCACGTCATCCACACACCCTGAATTTTACATTAATAATGCGCAAATTTCGTATCAACCACGTGAACTTTCTTTCCTAAGATTCTTTTAGGTGTATATGGAACTAATTCTGTTCGAGTTAGCGGCAGGCCACAAGGAAGCTCTTCTGTGTTTGTGTTTTCTCCATGTACACGACGCTAACTCTAGATAGCATGTTCAAGGGATCATAAAACATTTAACTAGCTTGTTAATAAAAAATTAACGAAATTAACAAAATTAAAAGCATGTGTCAATTTACTTTGTTGAATCATGAACCATTTATTATGTGCCTCTGTTAATCAACTTAAATTTTTAGGAGATATAATTGGACGTCTATTTGATAAAATTTTCACTCCAAGGTTGATTTTTTTTTTTTTTAATTTTTCATTTATTTTGGTACCTTTATGATTGGCATTTGGCCACCGAACATCAGGACGACACCCATCTGGAGGAGGATCCTGAAGGTGTCACGAATGTTGTTGGCATTGAACTCCTTGAAACTTTCGGCGCAGTCCCCCCCTGCAGCAGGAACGCTTTTCCCAGCGCAGCCTCGCCCAACCGCTCCTCCAGGCTCCGGGCCTCGCCGGCGAACACGATAGGCGGGAACGCGTCAAGTGTCCGCAGCACCGACTCCAGGTCCTCCTGGTTCGGGTAATCCGGCAGCTGCAGGGCCCGCTTCGACTTCCAGCTGTCTAGGGCCCACTTCCCTGGCCCGCATTTCGGGCCGGGGCAGCGGGTGCGGGCTGCGGCTTGGCTGGCTTCCCGGAGACCACCGGGTTCTTGGCGGGCTCGGCGGCGTGGACCGCTACAATGGGCCTGAGCCCGGGCTTGGCGGGGTTAGCGGATTGGTATAGTTTGGTGGGAGGGATGAGAGTGTTTGTTGAGGGCATTAAGGTTTTTGTGGGGATGAGGGAGTTGGAAGTGGAGACAGCCATCTTGCTCTCTCTCAAAGTTGGTTTTGTTAGTTTTGTTAGTGCTGTGGCTTTCCTCTGACAACAGGATCTATGAAAAGAGAGGTTTTAGGTCACGTTTTTCCAGTGGTGCCTGAGGAGGACGAAGGAAGTTTAGGGAGGCTTTTATAGGAGAACATAGCCTCCCATGGTTGTTGGCGTTGTTGTGTGTGTCGGGTAGAGACGTGGTGGTGGTAGTTGGGAAGGAGGGTGTTTTCGTCAACTGAGGTTGTTGAGGGTAATTTTGGGAATTAAGGAGCGTGACATACAAGTTGGCAAAGAAGTCAAATGGCTTATGGGTTGTTTGGAAGTATCTTGTGTTTTGTGTTTTCCAAAACAATTTTTTAAAAATGGTTTAAACTCAATTTTTAAAAGAATGGTGTTATTTCAACAAAAAATGGTGTTAAATAAATTTAAAGGAAAAAAAATAAAAACTTGTATTTTTAAATATAGACGATAAAGTTTAAGGATAATAAATTGGGTGTCAATATGTCAAATATATGTTAAAATAACAATTCCCCTTTCAAAAATAAAAAACTATAGAACCTGTTTGACAACTATATTTTTAAAATTATTTTTAAATGTAAAAAACAAAAATATGTTTGAATAGTTAGGTGCTTTAAAATGAGTTTTAAAAATAAGAAAATAAAGAAAATTGTTTGGCAAGAATTTTTTAAAACAAAATAACAAAACAACAAAAGAAAAAGCCTCAGACAACGTGAGAACTAGTCCCAAATGTGCAGCACCAAGCCTAAGAAAATCTATCATTTGGATCACCTTGATGTAGCAAAATAAGAAGAGATTTATACATATTCCTTTATAAAGAGTGAATGACTGATAATACCATTGCAGCAACACTTCAAGGACTTGGGGTTTGGTAACGTTCTTCCCTCAGCAAACTGTTAGAGGACAAGATAGCTAGTAGAAAGGAGAGGGAGATGATGTGGTGGAAGTCACTGGATGGGGTGACTTGCAAGGATGAAGGTTGAAAGATGGATGGAAGTGATAAGACAAAGAAAACATTGACTTGGAGAGAGTGCGTTAAAAGTTTTGATTTTGTCTCATGTGAGATTTGAAGAGGCTCTTAAAACGATAGGACAACTTATTTTCAAAAATGCCACCATGTGTTTTCCAAAACATGTTTAAGTTGTTTTCCTATCTTTTGTTTTTAAAATGTAAACTGTGTTTTTAAGTTTTAAAATCAACATTGACAAAACAATTGGTCAAATAGATTTTTCTCTTTTTCATTTTTAAAAACTAAAAATTGTTTTTGTAAAACACTTACCAAACCCCTTAGTTTCTTAATTGTCTTTGTTGGTCCTCATCACCTAAGCTGTTAGAATGGGCCAAATCTCATACAACCCGCCCACCCGTTAACAATTCAGTTTACCCATAAAAAAAAGGTGGGCGGGTTTAAAAATTTTGATTAGTTTAGCAAAAACCCGTTTACAACCTACCCGCATGAGTAAATAGGCGGCCCATTTACCTTTATATCTATTTTTTCCAGCTTCCAATTTAATGAAGTTGCAAGGTTACAACTATTAGCCCATTTGGAGGTCCAAATCCACAAAGGCACAAACCAACCCAAAACTTTGTATTTGAATTTCAACTTTATATTTTTAACTTGTTCTTAACTTGGATTTGCATTTAAATTTTGAAATTTACTATTGTGTGAACTTGGTTATTTGAATTAAATTTGTCTGTCCATATAGATTTTGATTGTGAAATTTGTTGTGTGAAATTTATTTGGATTTGTCCATATGGAAAGAATACAATATCTATAGCATTATAATATAATTGCTTAAATTGAGTGCTTTGTCTAATTAGAAAATTAGAAAATTTCTTTGGTTTATTTTATTGGATTGTTTGTAGTTGCATAAGGAATAAGTAAAGTATGTCCAAATTGTGTCAAAAAATGGGCGGGCTGGGCAGGGGATTTTGCTTTGATGGTAAATAGGCCAACCCATTTATTTAGCGGGCTTAAATGGAGGCACCCCATTGACACCCCTATCCTTACCAACTAATCGCCACTTATTTTACGCATCGTGAGTATCCACACGGCTTGGAGTTATTAGCCTAGGACATTCCAATTTCAACCCTTTTTTTAAGATTAAATTTAGGCCATTGCTAAGATTTAAATTGTCATTCAATCACATACTTTTATTTTTAAGAGACATTGAACAAGTTTTGGCTCTAATGCTCTTTTCTCTTTCTTCTTTTTGTGATATTCTATTGTGTGAGTGTTGTTGAGGAGCTATCATTTTCCTCTTGTGACTGGGCAAACAAAAGGCCATTGCTAAGATTTATTGTTATTGGGAAGAATCATATAATGAGCTTCAAGATAGTTGCACAGTTTGAAGGATTATATGCCAGGTACTTTGGTCCAGTTATTGACTCGACCATACAATTTGGGTGATGTTGTAGATCATAGCTGTTTGATGTTACAATGTTTGTTCTTGACATAATTGACTCATAAAGGTGTTTAAATATTGCAAACTATTTATTTCAATTGATGGTACTCATATGTACGACAAGTATGGCGAAAATTATTTATGGTAACTTTAACATTTTGCTCATCACATTTACCGTGGTTGAGGAGCAGACAAGGGATTTGGGCTATCAAAGCATCTATAAATGTCGAAAGAGTGATTGGCATCTTCCAATGGCCTATCATGCATACTTCACTTGTTACATCGTATCAAATTTCATGCTTCAATTCAAGATCAAAGATGCCAAACGAGCTTTGCACATTTTGACACTTTATGTCGACAACAAATAATCAACAATTTCCTTGAAGGAGGTGAAATTGCACTGGACCAGGTGTTTGTTGATAAATTCAAGATTGTCAACCTTTGCTTTTCAAAATCTCGATTCAGGAAACGAAAGCAACTCCTATTGGGTTCACCACTTAAAAGAATCGAGTGTCAAATATGTGTGAGTGAAATGAGGATGGAATGTATAATGTGATTTGTGTGTTGTATATGGAATGTTGATTGCAGAATGTTAAAGTGTAGAAGAATTGTAGAATATAGAGTATTTGATTGATAAATGTAAACAAAGTACAGAAAGTCTAAAGAAAATAAAGAAAATCTAGGCCTAGGAAAGCAATAAAGGGGGTTGAGAACAATTACTCAAAGTACTCTGACTCTATTTTGTCATTTGGGTGATGTTATGAGGGTGAGTGTGTGAGTAAAAATTCCAACCCATATAAATGTATAGAACTACTATTTATAGACATCATAGGACTCTATGATTGTGACATTTGTCTTTGACTGCATCCTTGGACGTCGTCCACATGTCTTTGATAGTTTTTTTCTTTGTCATACGCCTTTGTCGTCAAATAGTTACTACTTTGTTGCATCTTCATGAGGCTTCTATCAATAACGTTAAAATCACTGACAACCACTGTAACTGTTGCATGACTAACATTTTCTCCTCCTGATCATAGTGGCAATATTCTCAAGTCCTCCAAAATTTTCTAAGTCCCAAATGACAAACATGGATTGCAACCTGTCGAACTTGAGCATGAGAATCTTGTCATTGCTAGCTTTTAACCTTGGAGATCCACCCTCCATCTTGAGTGACCAACATAGACTTTAACATGTTGACTGTCAAACTTGAAACTTTGTGATATTTGATTTGTATTTCCTTGAGAATTGTACTTCACGTCTTAACTAACTCTAATATGTTAGATATTCATCATGCACTATCATTTCTAAGAACCTTCATACTTTGAAGTCAAACTTCCTTCATTATGGCCTTCGTCTCACCAAAGTCGAATGCCAACTCAACATTTTGACATTAAGTGAAATTTGGTGCCAACATGATGTCCCTCATAACTCCTATTTCAAAGAGGCCTTTGTCAATGAGAAATTGAATAGTTGTAATTTGAATTTTAAATGATTTGTTAAGAGATATTTCATCCCTTAGTGATCATTAACTTGGGACATTTTTGAAACTACCACATTAATCCCATTACATGACATCATAGGCTCAAATTCTAAAGCCTCATAGCTCTAACTCATGGCCTTTGAAGAGGTTAAATATCTTGTTGAGGCACTTCTTCGCCCATGTACTTTCAACTCCTACAACTATTCATCTTCTTCTTCCTTTTCTAGAGTTCTTGATTCTATTCATCTTCTTGCTCTTCCACTAATTATTTCTTGCAAGCTCCAAACGTGATTTCTTTTCTCCTTCTTTTATTCTTCTCAAACCCTAGATGTTCTTTCAACAATGGTCTCTCAATCTGGAAACACTTCTTCTAGGGGTGAAGCTTCTACAAATCTAGCTCCAAATCAGCCCAGGATCACCCTTTTGGTAGCCTCAGCTGGAGAACCTATCACGAGGACCATGGAGAATTTCAAATGGCCCCTGATTCAAAAAGTCTTCAAGACTCTCTACATAGGTATTCATCCCTTTTTCCATAGGCACTCATGTTTGTGCTTTTGTTGGTCCTCTATTATCCCTTCACAAGCTAACCAACTACTATCTTTCTTTCTCTAAAAGTTTTAAGGCCTTCAATGAAGGGTTCGATAGGATGTAATCTTCCAAGAGTGCATTATGGAAACAATGAGGTATGTTTGGCCTCCTTCAACTATTTAGATACATTGTCAAGTTTAATACTTCCATGCTTGGGGTTGTCTTTCATTTCTAAAACCCTACCACCAATTGTCTTCAACTACCTTGTGGGATGGTTGGACCAACCTCTTTGAGGTGGTAGCAATCACGAGTCTTCGAACCTCTGGGATTGATATCTTGCCAAATATGGAACCCATTACCTGTAAAATATACTCTTGACTTGTTCGACATTTCCTATTCTGCCTTTATTGAAAACAACAAAGGGAAATGCTCATCTACAGGGACAACCAGTATCGCGTTCCTTTGTTAATGGCTCAACTCAATAGTATTCTATTTGAGGAGTTTAAGATGCAGGCTATATACCTTCCATTAGTCATTCTGTTGCACCAAGGCAACAAACTTTGTCTTGCCAAACTCCTGTTTGCCCATCTTTATGATGAAATTGGTCTTTTTGTCCAGAAAATTAGCCAAAATGAGTCCCTCAACCCTGGAGGTCCAATTTGGCTTCTCCAACTTTTGTTGAGTGCCATTTTCAAACCCCAATTGAGTTTCTCTCCACCAACAACCTTGCATTGAGGATGTTATGGTCCTCGACTTTGCTTTTTGTCTATGCCAAAAGAAAATAACTCTAAATCATTTGATGAATTCTAGCACTTTTTTAAACGCTTTCATGGAGCCTCCTTCTCTGACAATGAGCAAATGAATTTGAGTTCTTTTGCTGATCATCGTTTTCCCTCCATAGTTTGTCAATCCTATCATTCGTGACAATTAGGTTGATCAAAAACATAGTAATGATATTTAGGCCAATTTTCTCTGTGCCTATCTTATTTCTTCTGGCCCACTAGGATCAAATTCTATCGGCATTATTCTTCATATGCCAAACTTCATTTTTGAGTTTTTCAAGCCATTCCTATGCCCATAACGTTTAAATGAAAGAACAAATTTATCATTTTGAAGTTTTTGGTCTAGATGACTTCAATATTTGGCTGGTTGACAATGAAGAAAGAAAAGGACTATATTCCCCTATTGTTGTTGAACCAAGCTTTTACCCTGGTGTCTCATTTATCAAATGGTGGTGTGACTATTATAGCGCCTATCACTTTAACATCAACGAAGTGAAAATACGAGTTATGACTAACTCTTTCTGTCTTTTCATCACATCATTTTCTCCTCATTGCCAAACTTAGGAATATGCATTTTCTTTTCAAGGAAGACGATGTTGAAAAGCCAAGTCAAAATAAGAAGGCTACTATTTTAAGGATCAAGAAACCCAAGGCCCAGAGCACATTCACCAAAATAGGAATGCTAACCAAGGATCCCAAGACTTTGAAGGTTTCCAAATCTATCCTTCCTTCTCAATCTTGATCATTGACTTCTTCAAACCCTCTATTTGGCAAAGTGTGAAATGTTTTTGTACTTTGACAAAATTTTTACTTCATATTCACAATTTGCGGACCTTGCTAAAGTATCAATATCAATTGCAATCAAATTGTGCAATAACTAATTCGTAATTATCCTAAAATATATAATAAAGAAACAAATATTTATTGAATACAAATCCAAATACAAAAAAAGCTCTTCTATGAGCTTTAAAATACATTTGTCTCCTTATATATTTACAAACATATATACATAACAAAATAAAATTGATAAGGGACTTCAAATATTGAACTTTCATAGTAGCAGCCTCATTGTTCTCTTGAGCAATCTTGGAGACGACACGGGAACACAAACAAACATAGGGGTGAGAATTGTGAAATTCTCAGTAGGGCATCCCAAATACATAATAATCAATGTCATCGCCATCATCTTAGCCACTTGGTTTATTGAGAAAAATGTGATCATGCAACACATATTAAAGATTCATTTTTAAGTTCAAAAATTATCCTTCGAAGTTAGTTTCTTTTAGCATTTAATCACTTAATGCACATATATTATAAAGATCAAGCTTTTAGTAAATCAACATAGACAACTAATTCAGAATAATATGAGTATGCATATGATAAATGCAATAAGTCTTTAGTGAAATTATCTTTACATGCCTTTGATATGTTGAATGGGATCTTATATACATATTTCTCATCTTTACGTGCTATTGGTACATAAAGGATATTATCTTTACGTGCCCTTGACATACCAAAAAGGATCTCATCTTTCCGTGTCCTTGACATACCAAAGGGATCTTTGATTTTACGTGCCCTTGACATAAGTGGCCTTGCTTGCTCTAAGGTAATAGATTGTTTATTAGGACTAAGCTTATCTCTATACACGATTATCAATTTACTTTCTTCAACTCAGACTATTCCTAGCATGGTTTACTTTCCTAATTTAATGTCGAAAGGGATCTCTTAATTTAGATTTTATGCTCCATGTCACATGCACAAGCATCACAATCATATATGTACAACATCAATATCTGAGTTACATAGTGTACTATGCATACATATTACTCATGATCTCAAGCCACAATCTCAATCTTCTTTTCATATAAGAGCAATTGTCATAACTAATCAAGTTATATGTGCACAATATCATCAATCAACTCATATAGTATAAATGAGATCAAGTTGTTAACAATTAAGCATAATTCCAACCTACAATCATGTTGTCCAGAATTTTAGCCTCTAAGAAAATTATGGTAAAGCTACTAAATACTATCAAAATAGAGCAACAAATTTTTTTAGAGATAATTCAATATGTCTATGAGATCTTATAAAATTTCAAGAGTAAAATAAGGTCTCTATCTATATTAACAAAATTATACAATTTCAGATGTTAGAAACCACATAATTCCAACCAACAGTCAAAATTCCAAAATTTATTACCATATCAAATGAACTTAATAAATTCTATAAAAATTCAGGATTGCACTTCAAGGTGTCCAAAACACCCTGTAAAACTTTTAAGTCAAAATTCAATTATTTGGTATAGTAACAAAATTAGACAAAATCAATGCTTCAGAATTGGTTATTTAGGTAAAAACCTTGACCAACTTGGTTTTTGAATTTTTAAAAATAGTAAAGGGATTCAATTGAGCTCAAGATAAATACTGAGATGCCTTAATATGTTAACTTCATCGTATAAAAAATTTAGCTCAAAAATATGTCTCTAACTAGATGAGAAAAATTGTGTAAAATGACTTATCTACTTAAAATATGAGTTTCCAACACACAACTTAAAACTTATTTTGACAAAAAGGATTTTTTAACAACATCAAACTAATCCACCCATGCAAACACATTAACATCTATGTATAATCAGCCAATAAAACTAAAAATCTAAAGTTCAAACATTCAAATAAATTTCAGAATCAATTTTGAAAAAAAAATGCTAAAAAGAACCCTACTTGTCACTTAGAGACTTTTGCACTTGTCTTAACTTCTCCAAGAGCTTCTACACCCAATTTTCAACTCAAACCAATCAAATCCTCCTCTTAGGCATCAAGGACAATATACACTTGATGGTGAAGTGAGATGAGGATTCTCTTTAGAGAGTTGATTTAGGGATTTCAAGAGGTAAGTTGTAGCTTGTGCTTTGACTATGAGATTTTTGATGTTGTAACTTAGGGTTTTAAGCTAGGTTATGATATGTTAATGAAGAAGAAGTGAATAGGGCTGTAAATGGAGAAGCTTGCTGAAAGTTTTGAGAAGAAAGGTGAGAAATTGTGATTTTGTTGCATTTATATAAGAAAATGTGTAATAGTTTTCTACCATAAAATTATTTCTTTGTAATAAAATTTAGAATTTTATGTGGTTGTAATTAAATCTTGATAAAGACAATTGTGTGGCCAATTCCTAGCCATACAATTGTAAAGGGTAGTAGGAAACTTGCACTGCAAGTTTCATATGGTGTAACAAACTGCATATCAAAATTTTACCTAATGGTAAAATACCATACTTAGGAACATAGATCCTGCCAAAAATTTAATTTGGTTTAGAATTTCATTTCTAACCATGTCTAACCTTTATCCTATCATTTCTTAGTCCAAACATCTCTCTTCTTCTAAGGTTTCAACTATCCAACTAGCCCCCAAGGTTACTATTCATATTTTTTTTGAGTTCTTATTATGACTAATTCTATCAGAGTTGTGGAATTCTAATTAATAAAGTTCAAATAAAATTTTGGAATAAATTAATTTGCTCAAATGAGAGAAAGGATTTATTATGAGATTGAGATGAATAAATCTAGGTCATATAACCATATATGGATATTCATAATTGAAAGTTAATTAATAATAATTAATACTCATACGATCAATTTGAAAATCATGTAATTTTATATTTTATTTTTGATCGTTCGTATAAGATTCAATGGACAAGATTTTTTCTCTCTTACTCTCACAATAAACCACTCTCCAACTTGAGTCGCTCTATCACATGAACGAATACAACATTACCATATGACATGGGTATTTCATGAATGGTTTTGTATGACATTTAATGGGGAAAACAACGCAAAAGAATAAAGAAAAAAAAAAGAAGAGCTATGTTACTTCACTATTTAATTTGCTCTTGCATCTCACCAATTGCTAGTGTTAGCGTGCTCACCCCTACCCCTACCATCGAATTTGTGTCGCCGTGACTTGTTGCCATCACTGTTACAACCTCACCGCTCGCAATCAATAGAATACTTTACCCCTCTTTGGATAGGTTGAATTATGGGTGTTCATAACTCGTCAACCCATCAAACCGGCAAGCTTGCCCAAAGCTCATTGGAACAAGTTCGGGTTTTGAAATTTGATTCAGTACACTTTCAGATTAGGTTCATATGTTGGATTGGCCTGACTAACCCAAAGTCAAATAACTCCTTAAGAGAGATATATTTTTATAATAATTTATGAAAAATTATAAGATTTTAAAGTTCAATTAATATATTTTACATAACTTGTTGTTATTTCTACATTGATATGGTTTATTTTGAAACCTATACCTAAAATATCTCTAAAATTTTGTTTCTTTCTTGTAAAATTTTATAACTTTACTATGTATAATATCCAAATTTCCATATATTGTTGAAATGTCTTGTTGACCTAGTATGACCCAGGACATATTCATTTCATTATTGGTTAGGTTTAAGATTTCAAAAATTGACTCGATTTAAAAATCGAGCCAGATTTGGGTTTTGTCCAACCTGGGCCAACTCATCCCTTGTACACCCCTAGGTTGAATCATAACCCATCCCTATTCATTCCATTTTAGTAACGAGTTGAGAAAGGGAAAATAGAAGGGGATTGATTTTTGGGAATGGATGGATAAATGAGATCACATGACTTTCTATTTTTTATAGTGTAATCCTAACCACACAATTAGATCTAATGGTTGTAAATATCTTTCTCATTTCTCACATAAGAAACTCATTCTCATGTTATACTTCTATATAGTTATTAGCATGTAAACAAGAATAAAAAACTAAGTCAATCGATTTTCAGAAAATAAGAACTTATCCAAATTGAAATATTTTGATTTTCGGTTTTTTGAATTGGTTTTCAATTTGAATTTGGTTTAGATCTGACATTCTAAAAATTCTCTTTAGATACTCCTTTCTTCATGTTTTTTTCAAATTTCCTATTCATTTTCTTGGGGTTTTTGCTCAAAATATTATCATGGTTCTTATTGAATCAATCCACCAACTGTGTCAATCACCTTAGTTCTCTATCAATGATGGATAGGGTAAAGTATGGTGCATCATAGACTAGATATTTAGCCACATTTTTTAGGCGTTTAGTCACATTTAGTAAATGTTGCTAAATATCTGTGTTTTGATGTTTATGGATCATATTTTACTGGGAACACCACGACCTTGGCCATCACTTTATCCTCATTCTCGGAGCATAGTTCAAGACCTTTGCCAAAATTCCATATACTTCTTGCCTCATCTTAAATTTAAACTTCAAGGGCCAAAATGATTATCCAAGTTGAGAGATCAAAATAAAGATTAACTAGCTTTTTCCCGTGCTATGCACAATAATATTATATACTAAAAATTTAATTTAACTTTTTTCAGATAAACATACTTTTTCAACAAATATGTTATTTTAATATAAAACACTTTATATCACACAAGACAAATATTTGAATATTAATTATTTGATTTTATTTTAAATTTCTTCTCGTAATAAAAAAAAATTGCAATAGTTACTTCATATTCTTAAAAAAATGTTAAATAATTTTTGCATCGCTTTTAAATTATGTAACTTGATTTGTATTATCTTCTTATATATTTCATTCTTAATAATGAACAAACTTTAACAATAAAATAAATTTTATATTGTGTAGAAATTATATATTTTTAAATAATTTTGTAGTATATAAAAATAACTTTATTTTAAATTAAAATAGAGCACATTATCATCAAATTATGAGTTCAATTTTAATGTACCATTAATGTAAAATAGTTTTACAGTGTCATTAACTCAAATGTTACTATATGTATGGCTTTTCAAGTAGTACATATAAGAATCATCTATAATTGCTCATGTGACAATATATGATTATATTATATGATAGTGTGAAACACTTTTAAATTTTTAATGTATCAAAATTAAATCCCTAATTATATAAGCATTTTATACCTTTATATTTTTATAGTAAAATATAAAATGTGTACAATAAATCACGGTTATAAGTTTAATATGTGTGGGATTTCTCTTTTGCTAATATACAATTTTTGCCTAAATTTTCATGGTATGCACTTCGAGTATATTAATTTAAGCTTATGATGAGGTGTGTGTGTTAAAATTATTTTTCCTTACACAATACTCTTGTATTTATTGATAAAGACCCTTAATTGTAGCATGTAATCTCATTTTCTATATATTTTACAATTAATAAGAAAGAAATATTTAACATAAAAATTATTTAAAATAAATAATTTTTTAAATAAAGAAATCATAATTTAATTTCCAAAGTATTAGATTGGTCAATAATAACATTATTCCTAAAATTTAGATTTCTTTGGTTATCTATGATGACAAAAGACAAATTACATTTATATTTGATTATACTTACATATATAGTTCGAACTTTTTCTTAAATGATTGTTATAAATATAAAATTACTAGTCATTTGATCTGTTATATACAATAATAATGAAAAATCATTTATTATCTATTATTTTCATAAAATAATAATTCATTTAAATACATCTTATAGAAAATTAAATATGTAAACTTATTTTGAAAATAAGTTAACAATTAAATAATTAAATAAATAAACAAAATATAAATGAATATGGATCTGAAATGAGTCATTTTGTTTTATATCTTATTTTGAATATCATGTTTATAAGGTTGAGAAAATCTCGATAAATGACATTTAACTAATAATAAAAAAACCTATTTTATGAAAATTTTACATGTTTCGTTAGTTGAAATTGATGAATAATGAAATAAAATAAGTGGATATATTTATAATATCATATACCATTAATATAGATGACAATTAGTATCTATGAAAGAGGATATACCTCCACCTGTCTCCATTTAAACCTCCTCCGGTCCCTATTCTCTATTTCTATGATGATTTGAATCCGTACGTGGTATTTGCAGATTTATTAAAATAATTTCAAAAAAATTGAAAAGTATTTTGATATTCGAAATATAAATATGCATAATACTCATTCTTTTAGAATATCTATCTACTTTCAAACAACTTCATATTTTAAAATATCTGTTAATTTCACGTTTCAATAAAAGCATTAATTTTTTTTCTTTGAATACTACTCGTAATTAATTTCACACTTTCAAAGCATTTCATTTAATATTAGTGTGGTATTTAGGGACACATTAGTACATTCACTATATTTAACTCAATTACCAATGTCATTTATTATCTTTCTTAATATCTGTATTTGTCCAAAATTAACAGATATTTTGAAAGGAAGGAGTAACAAATACTACTAATGTAATATACTCCAAATTAAAAATGAAAATACATACATAATGCAAATTCAATAAAGATAATTAAAAAAATGAATGTGTGCTAAAATTTTCTTTTATACATATATATATATATAAAATAATAATTTATATAAATAGGGAATTGCCAGATCTCCATAGGCAGAGACCTTATTCATTGTCCCTATGTCGTTTAATAAACAGTAACTTCGCCCCATCCTCATGAAAACTAAATATGTTACCATTCTCGTCTTTTTTTTTTTAGTAATCTTAGGTATCTATTTCGATTTTTTTAATCATCCTACCCATTTATATATTTTTTGTAAATTAAAATATTTAATTTATAAAATCATAAAAATATACTTTCTAATTAATAAAAAATAATAAATAAATTTAATTTATATGATTTCAATTACACCTCATTTCCTTTTGCATCATTTTAGTAAATATTCTCCAAATAAATATTTTTTAAGTTCCTCCATAACCATATACAAAATAAAAACCTCATTTCTCAATGATTATTGAGTCCATTATATTATCATAAATTATCCTCTAATTTCATTTCATTCATTAAAGATAAGTCCTCTATAAGATCATAAGACAATTGCTCTCTGTTATATTTTAACTCTTCAGCTAAGAGATGACTTTGAAATTAATTGAGTAGACAATCATTTGGGTATGACATGGACTTAAACTCTTTCAAAGATCTTCCATTTGAATTAAATAACTTTTCAATTTCAATTAAAGATAAATTCTTTAGCTATGAACTTGGGATAGAAAGATATATAAAAAAAAGTTTTTTTTATGACAATATGAAACTCTCAACTTATTCTAAAAAATATAATATTTATCTCTAAAATTTGGAAATATAATATTAAAATCATTGATAAAAAATTTAAATTACAATTTAAAACCTACATTATTTCCTTAATATACTTTTCCGATCATATAAGATTTCATCTTCTTAAAGTTCCAAACATGCTTCCACACAAATTGCGGCATACTCATTGTGTTTGTTACTAATAATATAACAAAAAGTTTCCTTAACTGATTTCCAAGCGCTATCTCAACAGTTTCCTTTATACTTTCAATAAATCCATTGTTTAGGAAATGTATGAGAAATTTTGATAAATTCTATTCATATATTAAGCTTCCAAAATGAAAAAAATAATAGTTTTCAATAACCTTAGCACATGAATTTATCATTTTTTAAGCATAATTTGAAAAAACATAAAATCATGTTAGCTTGATAAATAAGGTTTAATTTTATATTAAATAAGGAAATTATAATTTCATAAACTACTTTGTCTTCTCATTTTGAATTTAAGCCCTATATAAATATATTAAAATATGTATTTGACTTTTATGAATATTAAAAAATTTAGTTCTTATCTTTAAATTTATTTTTTTATTTTTATAAATGTCATTATGTAAAAGTGATAATAACTAAATATAATACCATAAATATAATACTAAAAAAAGCTAAAATGAAAAAAGCCAATAAGATAGTAAAAGAGTTATAAGATAAAACTGACAAACAATCATAGTTAATACTTTTATTATATAATGAGTCACTTATCTCATTTTAGTATATCAAGGCTGAATTTATAGTTTATAACAAATACTATAAATTAACAAATATATTGATTTAAATATAATAGATCATATTATATATATATATATATATATATATATATATGTGTGTGTGTGTGTGTGATCATTTTATCAATAGGTTAAAAAATTATATAGTAATTAATCAATATTATATATTAATTAATTAATTGACAATTATGAGTATATAAGTAAAGCAACACAACTTATTTGATTTAAACTTTTTTTGAACATTTATATTTTAAAAAATAAACTATATAATTTAAAATTACTTTTGATTATTTATTTATTTTATTTATCACTAATTATTTTAAATAACTCCAATATATAAGGTTATCAAAATAATGTATAATATTTTTCGTTATGTAGATTTCAGCATAAATTGCCCAGATATTAAAAATGATTATTATGAATATTGAAATTATATAAATTAATGATAGTAAACTAATGATATATAATAAATATGATTATAATTTTTTTAAAAAATATTAATTATTAAAGTTATGAAATTTGTGGGCTCTAAATTACTCTAGAAGCTACATTTAGAAAACCCAAAGGAGTGTTTAATAATTTGCAGTTTTATTTTTTAAAAAAATAATTATTGATTAACTTCTTAAAAACTATGAGCCCTAAATCATTCTCGTTGCGACACTTGGAAAATTTTTCCTTATAGAGTCTAAAATATTAGTATTATTATAGATTGTAGATATAGATTATAAATTATAGATGAATTATTCTATTTTATATCTTATTTTGAATATCATATTTATAAGATTGAAAATATCGATAGATGACCTTTAACTAACAATAACAAATCTATTTTATGATAATTTTTCACGTTTTGATAGATGAAATTGATAAATAATGAAATAAAATAAGTGGATATATTTACAATATCATATACCATTAATATGTATAATGGGTTCCATAAAAAGAGGAGATATGCCTCAACACTTCCCCATTTAGAATTTTGTCCCTTATTCCCATCTTCACCCCATGGGTCCTATTCCTATTTCTCATAAATTATTTTGGAAGCTACACTAAAAAACCCAAAGGAGTGTTAAATATTAGTATTATATATTTAATTAAATCCTGATAAGTTTTATTTTAAATATATTTAATTTTTATAGTGTAATCCTACTATTAAATATTAATGATTGTCAATGATATTCTAATAATTTGTCATAATTAGTTTTATTTTTCAAAAAAATAATTAATGATTAATTTTTTAAAAGTGGCCCTAAATCATTCTCAATGTGACACTTGGAAAACTTTTCCTCATAGAGTCTGAAATATTAGTATTATTATAGATTATAGATTATAGATAATACTCTTCCTTTCAGAATATCTATATATTTTTAGACAACTTCATATTTTAATAAAACATTAATTTTTTCTTCGAATACTACTCCTAATTAATTTCATTTTTCAAAACATTTCATTCAATATTAGTATGCTATGTTAATTAATATATACGGATACATTAGTACATTCATTATAGTAAACTATATAAATTAATATGTAATGATTATTATGAATATTGAATTGTATAAATTAACAATAGTAAACTAATGATGTATAATAATTATGATTATAATTTTTTAAAAAATATTAATTATTAAAGTTATGAAATTTGTGGGCTCTAAATTACTCTGGAAACTATACCTAAAAAACTAAAAGGAGTGTTAAATATTAGTATTATATATTTAATTAAATGCTGATAATTTTTGTTTTAAATATATTTAATTTTTATAGTATAATCCTTATTAAATACTAATGATTATCAATGATATTCTAATAATTTGTCATAATTGCAATTTTTTATTTTTTCAAAAAATAATTAATGATTAACTTCTTAAAAATTGTAGGCCCTAAATCATTTTCAATGTGACACTTGGAAAACTTTCCCTTATATAGGAGTCTAAAATATTGGTATTATAGATATAGATATTTAAGAAAATGACCTATTGAGTCATAACCATAGAATCTCATTCAATACACAATTTAACGTGACATACCAAAAAATATTTCTAAAGTAATTATATGTTAAAAGGTGAGTATGATACTTTTTTTAAATAAATATAAGAGTAAACATGTATTTTAGTCCCTAAAAGATATGTAAAATCAACTTAGTTTCTTATTTTTTTCTGTTTGCATCAAATAGGTTCATGAAAGAATATAAATGGAAGAAATAGAAATCGAATATTAATTATAGTTTAAAATTATTTAAAATATGGTTATGAAAAACATGTATCATACGGAACTTTTAAACTTATATATATATATATATATATAAAATTTTACAAAGTAAGACTCATTTAAAATTTAATAATTATATGATATTATTTTGAGTTATTTGTTTTTAGAAATGTACATTTGATACTCTTTTTAACTTTGCATAAACATTTTGATGAAAATAAAAATATCAATGTGTAAAAATAAAAATTGTATGATGTCTATTCTATAAATTTTTATTGTAAAAAATAGACTTAAATCTCAAGTGTTAAATTATATTATAATTATTGTAAATTTAAAATACTATTAAAATATGTACATTTATTTCTAATAGTTATATGTATAATTAATATTCTTATTCAAGATAATTTTAGAAAAATTTAAAAAGAAATATTGTGGAAGATGAAGGGTCAATAATTGACTATAAAAAATGAAAAGTCAAAAAATAAATGAAATCACAAGAAAAAAGTTAAAAAAAAAAAGAAAAACAGGCATGTGACAACTATAGAGTGGATAACTTTAGTAGATAGATAGATATTGCTAGATTCCTTCTTTTACCTTGTGAAGAGAAGCGGCGTTTGGGGGAAAAACTACATCACATGACTTCTTAATTCTCAGGTGGCGTCGTAAAGACCAACAGAAGCATCATCATAACATAATTATTTGACATTTAATATCATAATGTATCAGTTGTTAATTAATTTTATCTACACGAGTTGCGCAGGCAAAGACTAAATTACTTCTCCATATATAAGAACCAAGGCTAATCAGAAACAAATGGCCTTTACCAAGCATCAGAGCTTCCCATGGTTCATGGAATAGAACCAGCAAAGTCGTTAAATCCACAAGTCTCCAAGATATGTTCGTGAATTTATAATTTGAAAGGAAAGGAAGGGGAGGAAAGAATTTATATTGTAAAATTTTAAAATCTTATACTACATATCATTCCCTCCCCTCCCTTTTAAATTTTAAACTTACAAACATATCCTTAAGAGAATATCATGTAATAGGCAAAAGACGCTTATAGGGCATCCAAGAATAATCACGTCTAACTCATCGATCGTTTTTGTGCTTGTTTTCTCAAGTAATAACACGCCAATTTGTTGCTCTAATATGACTCAAAATCCATTCGGATTGCTTCAACCTATCGGTCACATTTTCAAGTCGTTGTAACTTGTAACCTCAAAATCAGGTTTTTTCCCCTAGTCTATTCCATTCGTAAGACATATCCTTCACGTGAAACCAACTAGCTTACCAACTCTCCTTTACCTTGTCCTCTCCCTTCTCCTGCACCCAGAAATCATATTCTTCCGCATGAGCAAGAGCTGACTTCCTATTTTGTTTTTGCAACCGCTAAATCTAAGTTTTACGTCACAAAGTTTCAATAAAAGTCTTACATCAACCGTTGCCTTAACACAACCTTACTCTTTTAGTACTGACTTGTCTTAACACAAACCTTTCACTTTTTACACAAACTTCGAGTCTGGTACCATAAAGGATTGGAACATAGCACAACATACACAAGAGTTTGGATCAATTTAAGGGTATGTTTGATTGGGGGGTAAAAAAGGGGTGTAAAATTTCATAAATGAGTCCTACATGTAAAATTATACATTAATCTTATCTATGAAAAATTTACCCCTAATCAAACATACCTTAAGTATGCAAAAAGTTGTTCTTTTGATGAGCCAAATGACTTCATATTCATGAATACACATAACAAACAAAGCATATAACAAACGTCTAACAGTCGATGCATTAGACATAGAAATTTTAAAACACATGGACTTCACAGGGAAATGGTACACCTTATGGAGATGGAGGCCAATACATGGTAGCATCTTCATTTCCTTGATAAAACCTGAACTCAAGCTCCTCTAGCTGTCCTTCATCATCCCAAATTCCATCATAATTGTCACTATCGTAATCAAAGTACTCATACATGTCACCACCAACCACAAATCCCCAACCTATATGACCCTCGTCGGTGTCTGTGTCTGAGCTATAGTCCAAATCCCCGACCGTCTCATAGTAGCCTATAACAGGAGGACCCAAAACCTTCACACTTGGGAATTTCTGATTTGCAATAATGCTTTCAAGTTTGACAGCCCAACACCCCCTCAGATCCAGAAACTCAAGCTTAGAACAGCTTGAATGAATTTTATGAACACCTGCAGTGCTGATTCGACTGTAAGCCATTTCAAGGTGCTTCAGCTTAGGCATAGTGGAGGCAATTGCATATGCCTCAGCATCATCTAAGGGCCTGCCTGCAGTATCTAACGGGTGCATGTTCCGACACAAACTTTCTAGCAGTTTGCAGTTCTTGCCGATGATCTCTAGCGTTGGCACTGATTTTCATACAATAGCTCACATCTAAGAAAGATATCATGGATAGCCTTCCAATAATTTGTTTCACTATAGAATCACTGATATTACTTCTTGGCAGTCGGAGGGTTCGGAGGGAGCCGGCACTTGCAAAAGATTAAAAGGACACCACATAAGAAAGATAGCTCATTGGATGTAAATGCAGCTATCACCACCTTAATTAATTCAAGTTTAGCATCAATTTAGTTGTGTAGACAAGATATTTGACATTAAAAATATCAACCTATATGAATAAAGATACTAGTTGTTTAGTTTTAATGTGAGGCAGCAGAACTAAAACACCATAGCAAATGCAAAATTTATCTCGTACTTCTAGCATTGCCCACATTAATTAGTTGCAGTAAAATACCAAGGTTTTAAATGGTGAACGCAGCGATGCAGCCACAACACTGCAATGTGACCACAACCACAATTTAAAACTTCAGTAAATACCGGATAATAGGTCATGTAAACCAAAATTGCACAATTCTGCTTACTTCTCGGCAATGAAAGTGAATATGCTCTCAGATTGGAGACCAGAAACGCAGAGCTTGCGGAGGGATCCAGAGCTTTTTGTGATCAGCATCTCAACCATCGGTCAGGTTTGTTGCGCTCACAATTGTTGCTCCACTCCTCAATGTCTATCTCTTGCCAGCAGTAAGGTCCATTTATTGCCTTAGACCATGATTTACATACCCCAGGGATCACAGTCAATCTTTCCTTGAGAGAAAGATTGGCAAAGATTAACCCTAGTGTGTCAGGCATCAATTCATCCCAGCTACCGAAATCAGATGCCTCTTCCATACCCTCTGCAAAAGAGGAAAACTTTCCATGTGACTATTCTAGTGAGGACCCAAGAACTACACATGAAGCTGCATATTCAAAAGCATTGATGAAAAGTGGAACTTCCCATAGAAAAAACCATATAGCACAATGCATATTAAATGACCAGAAACACACATACTCAAAATGATCTGTCACAAGCATAAGAATGAATAGTTCAAACAACACATTCTTTAGACAACTGGTAAAGGAAATTCTTTGGTAAAGGCCAAAGGGAAAACGAAAAATTGAACTTGTAAAACTTTATCATCTTCTTTTGGGCAGAGCACAAAATCAAACGCGGCATATGCAAGATAATAAAATTTTGCAGCTTTACAAAGACACGATCTAAATGACGCTAAGAGGGTAGATGATCACGACCCAAAAAAAAAAAAAAAAAGAGGGTAGATGATTAGATATGCCAGAACATTTTTCCGGACACAGCTAGGAAAATTGAGAGCATGACAAACACAACTAACAATTCAGGCATTTTGCTAACAAAAATTGAAAGAGACAAAAAAGAGTTAAAAATCGAACCTTCAAGCTTCAAGATAGCAAAATCCAGATCAAATAAACATTTCCCAGATTAAAAATTCATCTTTCTTTTTCTCCTTGTTCAGTCTCCTGAAGAAACAAATTAAAGGGTTTGTGTTTGTCGGAAATTAAAAAGAAAAAAAAAACAGAACCCAGAGATAGAGGGAGAGAAAGAAACCGATAAAGTACGAATCACTCACACACAACCACGAAATACAAAGAAGATAAATAAATAAACAAAAGAAAGAAAGAAGTACCAGTTCAATCTTTGGCTACTGCTCAGTGTTATCTTCCAGAACCTGAATAATGCAAAGCATTCAGCGGATAATCCGCCACATGCAAAGGGAAAAAGAGTAAAAAAGAAACAGAAAGAGTAAAGAGGGTAGAGCTAAAAAACAAGACCCATTCACCCACCAAAACAACCAACCCACACCTTCAATGCAACCACCAGCACCCCGAAAAAGACTAAATACACTGTAGCCAAACCAAGCTTAAGCTACGTGTAGTGTGTAGAGAAACAAAGGCCAGAAACTACGGATAAAGATGAAAACTGAGACTAACACAAACAAAATAGAAAAAAGAAAAAAGAAAAGCTTCACACAGATTTGCCCTTTGAAACAAAGTAGATTTTATGTAGTTTGGAGAAAGGATTAGAGGAGGAGGAGGACCAGTGAGAAAAGCAGAAAAAAAAATCTTATCTTTTGCTGAGATACTTATCAGCATATTTGGTTTTAATTTTTAATTTTTATTATTAATTTTTTAATTTTTAGAAATTTATAAAAAAAAAGTAAAAATTGAAAATAAAAATTAAAAATTAAAATTTATAATTATAGAATTTTTAATATTTTTTTCATAAAATTTAAAAAATTAAAATTAAAATTAAAATCAAACTAATCTTAAATTGTCAAAAGTCAAAGTTAATTGACTTGGCAAAAGACACTTAATACAGGTAGGAAAAAAAAAATTAAATGAGTAGGCATTATTTGCCTTTGAAACATAGATTTTGTTAATAAAAGAATAAGGTGAGTATTAATTGCATTGAGGTGAGTATAGGCTTTTTGGCGTGTGAATTTTAAGATGGCAGACAGTAAATACGCTTTTTTGAAAAGTGAGTCACTAGTTTCACGAGTCTATGTGTCAATTAAGGCACCGACACGGGTTGCTAACCAAGGGGAGCAATGGAAGAAGATTATGGACTGAGACCGGTAGCAGTGTGACTATTGGCTAAAAAGGCCGTATCGGGGGTTCAATGTTCCCTGAACCTTTGACCAAAAGGTCTAGGCTGTGTGCATGTGTGAGAGTTGTATTTGGGATGGTCTATCAGTGCTTTATTTGACCCTTTCCATTTTACCGTATTACTTGAGTAAACTTTTAAATTAAAGTAAGGGATAATTACCCATGAATAATATTTGCACACTAGCATATTTATACCATATACTTATATTATATTATATGACAAAATAAGCATACTGGAAATATATGAAATATGGAATGACAAATAGGGAAAGAGAAGTGTTAGAGTGATGACAATATTGTGATTATAGGAAAAAGAAAGTGCATTTTCATTGAGCTAAAGGAGGGTAGAGAAGAAACTTCTCTCACGTACCCTCCCTCTAAGAGGTTCCATTCTTTGTTTGTTTTTGTTTCGTTCCTCTCCCTTACCTCCTCATAGCTCTGTTCGTCGCTCACAAGAAGAACAACGAGGAGAATCAACCTCTGTCAATAGCGTACAAAAACAATCATCACGCATGAAGGCTCTTTTCATTCTTCTTTTATTTCACTTCTTCGAGGAACTACATGAGAGGACAAATAAAAATGATGTCTTCTACCTCTCTTCGCAATTTTTGAATTAGTTTCTATTTGTAAGGTATATGAGTTCATCATTTCATTTGATTTTTCACGTGTTAGAAAATATGGGTGATTATTTTTTATCAGAATTTTTTTAGTAAGAAAACAATATGAGAATGACTCTTTGGAAGTTGACACTTGATATTATTATTGAAAACTTGAGTTAAAAAGTTGTAAAAGCATATTACAAAATTGTAAACCAATGTTAAAATGTTGTAAACCCATAAAAAAGACATTATAAATCGTTTTTAAAATCTTGTAAATCGATGTTATACATGTATGATTATTTTGTTTTAGAATTTTTCAGCAAGAAAATAATCTAAGAATGACTTGTTAACAGTTGACATTTGATATTATTATTAGAAATTGGAATTAGAAAGTTGTGAATTCATGTTACGAAGATGTAAACCAGGTATTAAAATGTTGTAAACTCATGAAAAAAATTGTAAACTATTTTTAAAATCTTGTAAACCTGTTATACATAGATGATTTTTTTAGAATCATTTTAACAAGAAAATAACTTGAGAATGATTCGTTAAAAGTTGTAAACCAGGATAGCAAAAATTTTAAACTCGTAGTAAAAAATTGTATAGTCTCTATATGCATTCGAAGCTTGGTTTTTGAGGTATGTTTTGCATGACAACTATAGTTTTCTTGAACTTTGGGCTTCTGTTTTTGTTGTAGGTTTGTTGTTATACTCAACTGGAAAAAAATGGAGGATTCAATCAATGTTTATGCACATTTTCATGTTGAAGTTGAGATAGATTATCTTGAAGGGAATTCTGAGATGGAGGTGCCTGTTGTTGGATGGTATTTAAATCAAATCAAGAAGTGAAAGCACTTTATAAAAATTATGCAAGAAACCTGGGTTTTGCGTTCAAAGTTAGAAATTCAAGGAAAGGGATTCAGATGGAGAACTAAATTACATGTTACTTTCATATTCATGAGAGGGAAGATGTGCTTCACAAATCCCTAAAGTGTTGAGGATGCAGCCCATTAAGCAAGCAAAATGTAATGCGAATATTATAGCAAGGTAGAAGATGGTAGATGGTGTATTAACAACATTGTGCTTGATCACAATCATCTTATTAACCCAATGAATTCAAGATTGCTGAAGATGAACAATGTAACATCCTCCCAAGTACAACCTCATCCTTAAGTCATGACATCATACTCGAGAGTCATTACTTATTAATTAGCGGACCTTTCTTAAATATCTATAGTAATCTCGATTAACGTGTGTAATAAAACTTAATTCTATTAAAACATGTTACAAAGAAACACAACATTTATTGAATACGTAGTTAAGCACAAAAGGAAGCTCTTCTATGAGCTTTAATACATATATGTCTCCTATTATATTTACATACATTTAACTCCAACTAAGTAAGTAATGTAAAAATATTAACTACTAAACTACTGCAATTCCGCATTCTTTCACGTAGCAGTCGCATCGTTCTCTAGATCAACTTGGAGGCGATACGGGAACACAAAAACATAGGGGTGAGAATTATACAATTCTCAGGAGGGCAACTCCCTAATTACACAATCATAATGTCATCATCATCGCCCCAGCCATTTCAGTTTATTAAGAAAATATAATCATGCAATATATATTAAAGATTCATTTTAAAGTTCTAAAATCATTCCTCCGAAGTGAGTAGCTTTTAATAATCAACTACTTAGTACACATATATCAAAATGTTTCAACAAATAGTAAATCATCCTAGGCAGCCAATTAGAATAAGATGAGTATGCATATAATACATGCAGTAAACTTTTCTCAATGTGACATGGTTTCACTTATGGCCATAGAAATTAAATCAGTGCATTTTTCTCTTTTTATCGACATATGAAAGACTTAGTTTATACCCAATGGGTATTTGTCGGACAACTCCACAATAGATAGTTTATACCAAATGGTATTCATAGTGGATCACACCACACAAGGAAAATATACTACTTATTAGGAGTGAGCTTATTCCTATACGTGATCATTGGACTTCATTTTTTTTCATTTCAAATCACACACAGATCTATTCCTAGCCAATATGTCTACTGACTCAAAATAAATTTGGAGAAGTTCCTCTTTTTGCCTTCCCTTATAATATCTCTATGGAAGTTCTTTTTTTTGCCCTCCCCTTATTCAATCTAAGTCTTGTTTCTATTTTGTCCATATGTCAGAACATGCACGATTATAGTTTATACATTCTCTTTCTTTTTCCGAATGCATGCATAAAGCACATGTAGGCATTTATTCACAATAAAATTTCAATCATGCCTAATAAACCACTCTTTATTCCTCTAGCATGCATTTATATGTCACAAGTCACATGACCAAATAGTTAACATCAAGTATTCATGTCATACTAGAACCCAAAAAGCCATTATTTCATCAATTTAAAGCATCAATTCATTTTCAATACAATGACAGATTTTACATATTCATAGCATAATTTATTCTGCATTTCAAACCATCAAATCCAAGGCTATAAAAATTCTTAGTGACACTCCAATGTGTCCACAAGGTTGCATAAAAATTTCAGAGTAAAAAGAGTTTTCTAACTAGGCTAACAAAATTATACAAATTTAGTGGTCAGGACCACTTATTCATAGTTTAGACTAGGTTCTCATAATTTTTAACCCTGACAAATGATTGAATCAACTCATAATAAAATTTACAGTGATAATTCAATATATTATCCACTTCCTGTAAAATTTCAAGGTGTACTTCAATCATTTCCTATGGTAATAAAATCGAACAATCTTATTGCTTCAGTTTCAACAATTAAGACCAAGTCCCATTTCAATGTCCAATTTTTTTAAGGTAGTATAAATTAAAACCAATGCCCAAGAAAATTTATGTAGTTAGTTTAAGATGTTAGCTTCCACATATATTTTTTCAATTCACAAACATGACCACAAATAGGTCTAAAAATTCACGAAATTTTCCCCTAGTTAACTGAAAATCCAGCCTAGCCAAAATTTTTTTTGACAAAAATGATTTTCTAACCTCATCCAAACACTCCAAAAAAATTAAGATATCAATATCAACATAATAACAATCAATATAACTAGAAATTTCAAATTAAAACTGATCATAAATTCTCAGAAATATTTTGAGGGAAAAGGCCAAAGAAAACCCTACTTTTAGTAACTAAGTGGATCCTTTGCCCCAAAATGATCTAAATTTGATTCCTTCCACTCCAAAACTCCCAAATCAACCTCAAATCCTTCCTAAATCAGTGAGAGGTGAGATAGCAAGGTAAGGATTAGTGAGGAATAGAGATTTTAATCGGTTAGATTTATAGGGATTGAGATGTAGAACAAGTTTTGTAAAGAGAATTTGAGGTTTTATCAACTATAGGCTAAGGTTTTGGATCAAGTTTTCATGGTTTCTTGGTGAAACAACAATGTAGATGGCTAGTTCAATGTTTGGCCGAGAATGATGCTTCAAGGATAAGGTTTGGTAGGTTTTAAATGAAATTAAATTAGGTTATAAGAATTATGTAGTATAAAGTCTAATTCTTTAAAAAGAAAATATGATGAATAGCTAGGATTTAATCTTATAAAGCAAGATTAAATCTTAGCCTTACACTTGGCATATAAAGAATAGACATTATCCAATTGTAAGAATTAAACTATCTTTCAGGATTAGAAATCGCACACTGAAATTTACCGAATAGGTGAAACACTGTCCGGGTAATTGAACATTGCCCGAAAATTAAATTCAGGTAAAAATTATCTTTTCTAACCATTTCTAACCTCAACCCTCTTTTCTCAAACCCAGCATTTCCTAGTCCTCTAGGGTTTTGGCTATCCTAGAGGCCGTGAAGCCCTGAGGTTACTATTCATCCTGAATTTTTTTTTGACAGATTCGTTGGGCCATCTTCATCATTGATAAACTATCAAAATTTTGAAATTATGACTAATAAAGCTCAAATTAATTTTTAAATAGTTTTTGGGCGTTACAAACAAGAGCTTAAACTTCCATGCGAAGAGGGCTATTGAATTGAATGATCATTTAGGGATTAGGATCCCAATGACGTTTCAAACTCTTGCAAAAAGTCTGGATGGCATGAAAACTTATCATTCGAGGAAATGGATGTGTAGAACTACAACAACAAGCAAAGGCATGCAATTGGTAAGGGAGGTAATGTGAAAACCTTAATTGAGTACTTTTCCGAGATAAAGGTAGAGAATAGAGATTTGTGGTATGAGATAGACTTAGATGATGAGTTTCATGTAAGAAATATATTTTGGACATATGCAAGAAGCAAAGCTCCATATGAATATTTTGGAGATATTGTCAACTTTGACACAACATACATAACAAATAAGTATGACATGTCATTTGTTGCTTTTGTGGGAGTCAATCGCCATGGACAATCGATTTTGCATGGATGTAGTCTAGTGTCAGTTGAAAAAGACGCTGACTCATTTGTCTAACTTTTGGACAATTGGATTACATGCATACTGCGTAAGCCACTGGGTGGTATTATGATGACGTGCAAAGCAATACAAAAGGTGATTGAGATTGTTATGCCATGCACCTTACACAGGTGGTGTTTATGGCATGTAATGAAGAAGATCCCATAAAAGCTTAAAGGATATGCGGATATCACAATATTAAATGGTGTTCACAAGAAGTTGTGTATGAAACTTTGGCAAAGAAAGGATTTGAAAAGAAATTGGGTGCCTTTGTTAGAGAGTACGACTTTGAACAAAATGAATAGTTTGGAGGATTATTCGAGCATTAACATAAATGGGTGCCCATCTACTTGAAGAATTTTTGAGGGCTATCCACCACACAAAGAAACGAGAGCACACACACTTTTTTGTGGGTATGTGAACTTGAATACCAACTTGTAATAATTCATAAAGCAATATGATAATGCCCTTAGGAGAATGGTTGAAAAAGAGGTTGAAGTTAATTTTAAATCCATGAACCCAATCATTCACTATGGCTCGAACTTCTCTATTGAACAACAATTTCATGAAGAGTATACCCATGCTAAATTTGGCGAAGTGCAAGCTTAATTTAAAGGAAAAATGAATTGTATTCCAAGTTTAAAATCCTTGAATAGTACAATTATGACCTTTGATGTGGTGAAGGAAGATATAGTCTTTGGCTGAGTAAGGGAGATCATTCGTGAGGTTGTCTTTAATAGTGATAATCATGATATTGGCGTCAATGCTTGTTGTTTGAATTTAGGGGGATCATTTGTAGACATTCCTTTTGTGTCCTTTCTTTTGAAAGAATAACAAAGGTGCCAAAAGTATAATCTTGCAAGATAGAGCAAAAAGATAAAAAGGAGGCACTCATACATAAAGAATAGTAATGAGTCTCCTAAATTTTGGCCTACCATGGAGAAGTTTGATAAATTGGTGAGGCAGTTCTAAAAAGGGGCAAAATTAGCAGCAAATTGGGGCTGAGAGCAATTATGACCATTGTCCTCTTGACAAACTATATGCTTATTTGTAATTCGTGCTTTCTTCATTGCCTAATTTGAACACCGCTTCAAAAGGTGATGACATTAGTGGTAATGTTAGTGGGGGATGTATAAATGAACAGACTCGAGTCCATAGCCCCGTGTGTAAAAGACATAAAGGAACACCACCATCGATTAGAAAAATTTCTGAAGTAGAAAAAGTTGTGCAGAAATTTGAAAAGAAAAGAATACAGGAAAAGAAGAAGTTGCAAATTAGGGTTTGTTCAAAATTTCCACGTACATTGTTGTGCTTATTAATATTGTATATATGGACTCATTTGTAAAGTAATTTGTTCTTTTGATCCAATGTTGTAGGAATCTATGGAGGTCATGCTTTCCCAACTAGTGGAAACAACTTCTTTGTGGAGCCATATTGTCACAACTCAACTTGGATCATAACCGTCACCTGTGGATTCCTATCCCACGCAAGCCTCGTGATCGTTGTGCCATACTATATGCATATTTTATTCATAAAATAAATTTCAAATTGTAAATCAAATCTCGTTTTAAACCATAGTAAATTTGAATAACTCTTTTTCCATAAATAAAATTTGAAACTGGAGTTGTAAAATAAATCATACTGGGTTGCTCATTTCCAAAATAAACCATGAATACTAAATCATTAATTACGAATTAAAATATATTATCATGGTATGCTAAATACAAAAACTCTTTCTATGGTTCGGACCTGCCAATGACATTGAAGCACTCTAAGGACAACAAAATGGTACTTCACTCCAAAGTGAAGCTTATAACGCCCGTGACGAGAACATGAGTGATGACCAGAAGACACGAACAAGGAGCAACTCCTGACAAGGCCTTTAGCGGAGGGGTACATGAATGAACCGATTATATACCTGAATGAGAGGGAATTTGAGGTTGTATAGGTATGGGACTATACAGTTGAGGATGACTTATATGAATTGATTGGTACTACCTATACTAACAAGATGCATCTTTTTTTTGGTAGCCCATCACTAAAGAACTCCATGGTTAAGCGTGTTTGACTTGGAGCAATTTTAGGATGGGTGACCTCTTGGAAGTTTCCAGAAAGTGTGTGAGTGAGGACAAAGCATGCTAAAAAGACCTGTGTTGGTTTGTGGGACAGTTGTCATTCCATAAAGTAGGAGATGTTACAAATGGTATCAGAGTCGCACCTCTCCTAGTACGTGTAGTTCAGGGATGAACAAAGTGGAAGTTGGTGGGCATGTAACGCTAGTGATGAGGGCAAGAGTGATCACCTGAAAGAAGGCATGGACAAAGAGAACTTCTGGCAAGACCTTTAAGCAGGGGTGCATGAATGAACCGATTACACACCCAAATGAGAGAGATCCTGAGGTTGTATAGATATGAGACTATACATTTGAGGATGACTTTTATGAATTGATTGGTACTACCTATACTAACAAGATGCATCTTCTTTCAATAGCCCATCACTAAAGAACTCCATGGTTAAGCGTGATTGACTTGGAACAATTTTGGGATGGGTGACCTCCTGGAAAGTTTTCCAGAACGTGTGTGAGTGAGGACAAAGCACGTTAAAAATACCCATGTTGGTTTGGGGACAATCGTCAATCCATAAAGCAGCAAGGGATGTTACAAAGCTCACCAACTGATACCCTATTGCTGGAGAGAGACAACTGGAAAGACTTGTAACCACTACTATACTTGTAATGGGAGAAAGGAGAGGGATGAGTTTCATCTAAAAATCAGTGAGTGAATTCTCACATGTACCCTCTTCATGGGACAATAACAACGGAAGTATGAAATCATAACAACAACAATAATAAAAACATGATGATAATGATAATAATAATGAAAATAATAATAATAGTTGTCACTAATTTCCTTGTTCCTGTCGTCCTTTGTGGACCATGTCCCTCATGGACAAACTGGGCATTTAACTAGGTTCCATTTTCTGAAATTGCCACCATGACTGTTACTACTATTGCTTCCATGGCGTTTATAAATCTCATCATACACAAATCAACTAACATAAATAAAATCAACAATACTGAAGGGTGGGTGGTCCGTCCTTCGTGAACGTGAGCCCTAAATTCATAGTACTCTGAGAGGTCTGGATTCATATAACTCTAACAATCTGACTTTAGCATAATTGTGGCGTGAAAATTATGCCCAAGGGATCACCCGCTTGTAGGTATTCCAGTTTCAGCTCACAGAATATGTATCTGGTAGCTATTATGAATCATACTGAATTTCATACCTCTTGGTACCATACAACTAAAGTTCTAAATTTATATCTTAAGCTAATATATTTTCATATATTTAATAAATCTAAAATCATAGCTTAAAATAATAGGGGCTCACAAATATAAAACGGAAATCATATAATATTTATTCATAAAGCTGGATCATATTCACGTTTCACATTTCCTTACTATATATATAAATAGTCTTAACTAAATCTTCATAAACATTGCTTGAAATCTAAATCTTAAAAACATAATAATGTTATAAATCCATAGGAACATATTTTTCAAATGGGCATCTTGCTAAATCATACGTTTTGCAATAATTTTCTTTACGAACATGTAAAACATTTTCGTAGCACTCAACATACTAATCATGGCCCTATGGTTTTCTAAAACACATAATTCATGCTTTTTGAAAATCATAATCTTAAAACTCAACAAAACCAATAATTTGTAATATCTTTAAATTTTTCTCTAAAATCATGCAACAATGTTACAATATGAGGGAAATAACTCTAATGACCAAAATAAGGGTCATAAGATTGAACTCACTCACTTAAAAAGGTGGAACGTGAGGAATAACTCTGGTAGAGCTCCGAGGAGGAGAGATGGAATCAATGTCTTCCATTTCAACCATTAAACTCATGAATACTCTATGGTATCTTTAGATTACTCTAACACAACTCTAACAACATTTGGGGAGCACCCAACTTGACAACAATACGAGAAATAACAATACCCATAACATGGGGAGGAAAAACATGGAAGAACTAGCATAAACCAACAACAATCACTTACCTTGGACCTTGAAGGAAGAGGGTTTGATGTTGGATTGAGAGAAAAGGGTTTGGAAAGGGTTTGAAGGTGAATGGTTTCGGATTAGGGTGGCCAGCCGAGTTTGGCGGGTTTTAAAGGGTGTAGGGCTCTTTAAGTGAAACTACATTATTTTTTATACACTTATGACCACTGTAAAGGTTCCCAAACCATCAAACTCCCTCAAAACGCATACTATGACCGCTATAACAGCCCTAGACCACTATAGCAGTGACAGTAAACCTTTGTTCAGGACTTGTCGGGTCATTCAGGCACTGAGTTATCTCAATACTCACTTATCTCAACACCCACAAGTTAATGTTCTTATTTATTTTACTCTCTATTAACTTTAAAACATAAATATAAATAAGAAAATACCCTCTATTTGGATTTAAATAAAATATCACAAAAATCAAAATCCTAACAAATCAAAATCCAAATTTTGGGTTTTAGTTCAAATCCAAAATCTTCAAGATTTTCTAAACTTATGGACAAAAAACGAAACGTTTAAAAGTTTCATAAAATTCATTAAAAATCGTTATTTAACTTGTTTTCCTCTTGGAAACAATTACCGGGACTTTTGATCCCAAGAATGTAGCTCTAACATATAGCCCTCCAATGAGGTATAGAATTCAGACTTAGTGAAATTCAAGTCTCGACAACCTGGGTAGGTCCCAAAGGACCTTGAGGCCGTATAGAACTTGTCTACTGAGATGTGCACACCAATATTACACATATGTTGAGGTTAGAGCCAATGAGAATCTAATTGATTAAAGGCCTATGGTGTATGTTCGCACCACACTTAATTTTTATTTGCAAGTTTGATTGACCTTTTTATGGCATTGTTGTGTTGCCATCATAGTAGCTTTCAATAATGATTGGTGTAACAAATTGTATTCTTAATTTTCCTATGCTTACTTTGACGACAATTGGATATAAATTACCACTCCCTAGTAGTAATAATGTCCTCAATCGATGTGTGATTCATATTAGGGTGTTCTGTATTCGATAGAAGTAATTATCGTATTGGAAAGACAAATTCTTTTGGTTTGTAGATGAATATCATGATTGGTAAGTTATAATAATTACACAATGGGTCATTGATGATTATTTATACTCGCGTTATTGTTGTTATTTTGTTTGATTATACAGCCCAGGGTTGTCTACTCCAACACAAGTGTGGAGAATACCAACTATGAAAGCTACCATCTAGGGTTGCATGGTTCAAATATGCAACATTGTGGATTTGTGAGGTGCTTGAATTCTATAGTCAAGATGTTTGCATGGATGATATGTTATTAATGAGTTTATTTAATTGGGATTCAAGCGTCATACCAATGCATTCAAATGATCAACCAAGTTATCACACGAACCAAGAAACTATTTAAGCAAGGTGGTGTTTCAACAATGGTTTTTTGTTTTTTTGTATATGCACAACCATTATCAACACAGTCCTATATTGGTGATTTGTAAGTGTATTTAGTGTTTTATATCATTTATAATTTGATCACATTTTTTTTTATATTGTATTAGTATAGGATAGATGATAACTTTTGCATACTTTTGTTATATGAAAGTTAATGGTCACAATACACACCGTGGCATTTTTTTTTTTTGCTATGGATGTGTTGTGGCAAGATGGATACTAGCTGCAAAAGTGGTAATGGACAATAATTTTGGATCTTGTGTAGGATATATGGAATTTTAATACAAATTACTTGGTTTGTGATAATATTTTTTGGTGGTTTATTTGATGGCATATTAACGAGGATTGTTAAGAGAACATTAAGGAACATGATTGTATGTAATTGAATCATTTGTTATTTTGTATAACCCACGTGTGCTCTTAAATATTCTACATGAGATGTTCATGTGTTTATTATGTGTATAAGAAATTTATAAATAGTGAAATATGTTTTTGCCATAATATTTGCATATAAAGCGGTGGTTTATTTGATTTCCTGTGCTTGAATTTTTTAATTAATACTCGCATTCAACTTATCTTTAGGTATATGTTGCCTCAAATTGTATATTGGTTATTACTACATGTAAGTGAAGGTATAGCAGCATTTATTAATAAGAAGTGTTATTAAAATTTTTTACTAATATTTAAAAAATGTTACATTACTAAAAACATAAAAAAAAAATGTTACTATACCATGGAAAAGAATGCTATAAAAAAAATGATTGGAAAGCAAGGGGGCTAAGCAGATTGGTGGTTAAAAAACGTTTACTTGAATATCCTACTTGCTTGTCACCGATTGATGGTAAATATAAAAATATAAAGAAAAACTATGAATGTATCCGGTACTAATTTAAGTGTGGAGAAATATTGGCTTCGAAATTCCATTGGTTGCAATTTGTGGAGATGAACTGAACAATGTGAACGTCATATGCGCAACATATGGTGTAGGCATGGTTCTCCTATGTGTTTACGTGAATCATGTTTAATGGTCCCTTAACTTTGGATAGTGCTAGCTAACTGAAATGATGAGGGATAGCAGTGGGACCATAGTTAAAGGTTCATAATATTCTTTGGTATACATGGTTGGCTTGAGTGGCAAATGCTCTTTCCCCTTCAATAGTGGTTTTAGGTTCAAGCCCTAGTGTATGGAGTAATTAATGTCGTAGAGTTATACTCCCTATAAGATCTCAAATACTTAAATAGGAGTGTTGATATGTGTGCAAGAGACACACATCCAATTTTGTTTTGACATAATTTTGAGTGATTCACTTGGTGAAATTAGTCATTTTCATATGGAATTTGAATTTTTGTGAAATTATTAGAACTAATTTTAATTTAGGGATTTTTAGGTGAATTTGATAGCTCAAAAGCTTACTTTCAATCAATTTTATAAGAGAGATATTTGTGGAGTAAAATAGAAGAGTTTTATAGATAATTTGAGAAGATTTCAAGAAAAAACTACAGGAAAAATTCGTATCTCTCTACAAAAATCAGATTGAGAGAAATAAAGATATTTTGGAAAGCTTAAGAAGTGCTCCTTAACTTTGATGTTTAGCATAAAATACAATAATCAAAGATTGCTAGTGAAAATCCAATTACAAGATTGAAGGTCATTATTTTCCAAATACTGTCCAGCTTGACCTCCACCAAGTATTATGCCCATATCTCAAGCTACAAAAGTTCAATTGAGGCGATTCTTATAGTGTTGGAAATCTAGTTTAATTCTCTACAACTTTTATCTAATAGTTGAAGTCTAATTGCAATTGTAGAGACCACTATAAAGCTTGCAAAGTCACGTTCAGATTTACTCCAGCATTAGAACACGAATTGACCCAACTTGAGCCCTAAGGGAGAACAAGATTAAATGTTTGGGACCTAATTTGTGAGACTTTAAGGAGGAACTACAGTTTTGGCAACTACATTAAGGAGAAAGAGAAGTATGATTGAGATTCATTCTTCTGTCTTTCTCTCATTGATTTATGTTTGGCATACGCATTTTGTTTTCGGATTTGTATTTGTTAAATATGTTAGTTCGCTAAATATTTTATATTAAAATGATAATGTAACTTATGTTGTAATTATGATCGTTTGAGATTTCTAATTTTTATGAATTCTTTCTTATTCAATTGAGTTTTTATTATATATGCTTAATATTATTTATGGATTCTCAACCCATAGATTAATCGTAGAGTTATGTAGATGTAAAGGAATCTAGATACATAATTGAGATAATGAAATAGAAACCTTAATTCCTAATTGTCTATGGATAGAGATAGAAATTTCGTGAGGCTTTAAAAAGGATTCACAAACCAGTTATGCCTTTAATTAGTTTTAGGGTTTAAGTTGAGAAATGAATTAGGTTCTAAAATCTAAAAAGGATTGGTATGCAAAGGAAATGGATATCAATTAGATTAGGAATCCTCTCCATCAATTGATAAATTAGATATTCATTAGACTTGGAGCTTAATCATCTTAGAAACAACTTTGTAAAATCTGATCCTTAGTGCTCTTTCCTCATGATCTTTCATATGTCCTTTGCATTTTTATTTTATTTTATTATTTTGTTTGTATTGTTTTCTTGATTCAACAAGTCTAAATACTTTCAAAGTTAGAAAAGTGGTAATTGGATGAGTTAATCTCTGAAAACAAAACTTTACTCACTCTTTTATTACTTGTATGATGCAATACACTTGCCGAAGCCGCATCAATTGCCTCTAGTAAAAGGATACTTGTGGAAAACTGAAACAAAAAAAATAATTTTCTTTGGTATATGTAGGTGGTACATGATATACAATTCATGTTTCTTTTTTTATTTTCCAGGGTATCTCCATCGCTGAACGTAGTGACTGATCCTTTCTTGTATTGTAGGCCCATTTAAAATTGTAGACGCTAGCCATGGATTTTAAAGTTGCCCCATTGATATGCAATTCATGTTATGCTCTTTATTATATAAACCAACATATTTTTATTATATCTTTTTTTTCTTGTACCTAATATAACTTGTTAAAAAAATCATGAATTTACATATAAAAAAAATTCATGAATTTAAAATTTTATGGAAAATAATACCATAACATATGAAGCAAAAAATAAATAATTTTCTCTTCATTATGATGTGAATGGTTGGAACTTATACCACTTCATAATAAATGTAAAGCTCAAAATACTAGAATACTATAAACCCATTTTTTTGTTATGATAAACACATTTTAAATGTTAAACTTTTAAAAGAAAATAGCCAATAGGAAGACCCATTAGGGTTTTATTCTGTTAAAAGGATCAGGATCCCTCCTGTTAAATACAAACAAGACATTATCATGTTTGTCATGTTCACAAAATCCTAGCCATTTATTATCTTGAATGATATATCAATGATTCACTTGTAGACACGTCAACATTAAAATTAAAATATACTATTTTGAATGATCCTATTCACACCCTTGTCCATTGCAAAACCCCATTGTGTTGCCAAAGGTACTATTGCTAATAAGTACTGGATGAAAGAGTTGATGGGAAAATCTAAAACATATTGCAAGAACAAAGTTGAAGCCATAAGAAGAAAGCATTGGGGTTCCTTACCCTTTTTTCTTTTTTCCTTCCTTCACATAATCTTAACCTAATTCTCAACTAACAAACAAATAATAAAAGATTGTAACAAAATAATTCAGCACAGCCATAATATTAGACCACTTCATTAGTCCACCGATTTTCATTCTAGATTATATTCTTTTACCAATTGTTCAACCATTTGGTACTCAATTTGAACTCTCATAGTTTTCTTTATCTACCATGCACATTTTCTCAAAAAAAAAAGAAGATTTTTTCCTTTGTTTTTTATGTTGGTAGTTTGTCTAAATTAAGTATTGCTCACAGGGAAGTTGGATAAAAAAAACTCATCAATGACTTCTTTTGGCAGTTCATTTGGATAAAAATCAATTACCATTTTTTTTTGTGCAAACAAACATAACTGAATTAAACTCAACTCATTGATAGAAATGACAATAAAAATGGCAGAGCAAGGTGAGAGAGGCAGCAAGGTCGAGGAGGCCAGCAAAGGCAATGCCATAGTGGAGGATAGTATCCAAGAGGAAGACATGCTGGAGGAATGAAAAGTGTGATGTTGGAAGCTCCGAAGTCCAAACATTAAACTGAAGTAGTGTGGCTTATTTGTGCACTGAGATGTATAAAGTTTAGCCATTGATGCATTTTTAACGACTAGGATTTTGAGAACATAACACTATCCTGTCTTCTTTAACAAGAGAGGATCTTGATCCTGTTAAAATGGGAAAGAGAACAAAGAGAGAGCCTACAAAGCATTTCACAAGTTCCACCATAAAAAATATATATATAATGACATTTCACAAGTTTGCAACTAATTTTTGGCTTCATCTCCCAATTCCTTCATATGTTATTTTAATTTAGTAGCCAACCTTGGTGACTCCAATGGTAAACTAGGTGCAAACCAATACACAAAAGCAGTGCAAATTGTGCATGTGAACTATTTCTACTTCGTAGATGGGTAGACCAAATTTGTTTACTATCTGATCTAGCCGATTGAAGTTTTAAATTCATATAGCAAAAGTACAAGTTATTATGAGTTTTTTTCCTAGGGAATTATTGGCACACAAAATAGTAGCTTTCCAAGGAAGATAGAGGTTGAGGAGAAACTACCCAAGTAAGAAAAGAATAAGGGTCCAAAGTTAGCCTACAGCTAAGTATTTGGCTAATGAGTGGATAGTGATTGATTACACTCATAAATTGGCTTGAAACAACCACAAAAGGCTACAATCTTTATCACAGCTTAATTAATTGGTCGATGGCTAAGCTCTGAGTATAAGAAGGAGTACTAATGCAAATCAACAAAAAGCTGAAGACAAGAGCTTTGACGTGGCAAATGGGGTTTACTCAATTTAGGCTATTTGCTCACGAAAAAAGGCCGTTTCAATACTGTTTTGGCCATTTTTCTATCTTTACTATGTTAAAGTTAGCCAAATACTAATTAAGATTTTTTTTTCAACTTTGAGGATGTTTTGTTACTCACATAAAGTGTCCTTAAAGCTTGATGATTGGCGATGGCTAGTGTTCGTAAATATCTATTAGTTGAGAATAGTCAACGAGTAAAGATGTTAGTCATTAGCTAAGTGAATGGGTCTCATGCTAGGCTTCAGTCCTCAAGACAATAATTGGCCACCCATGGTAAACCATTTCTAGACATTGGTTAAAGGAGAAACGTGCTTTAGAACGTGAACAAAGGAGTACCTAGTCTACAACTATTTCTTAGGAAATAGAGGCAATTAAGGAAAGTGGTTTCTAACTCAAATAATGGAGAAAATGGTGGAATACCTATTCTGGAAGGCTACATAAAAAGGTGGAAACTACTCTATACAAAATAGGACATATGGCAGAAAATTAGTAGATGACCCAATTAGCTTGAGGCGGTTACTATAATTAGCCAAGGCGGTTACGAGAGTTAGTTAAGACGTCATGTTTAGTGCTAAATGTTAGGTCTACGTGTAAGAATGTGATTAGCATGTTTAAGATTGAATAAATGTTTTGTGTTTTTATAAATACCATTGTACTTAAGTTGAAAAAACACATTGAATCAATGACACTTTTCCTTTATATTTATCTTTACTTTTCTGTATTTTATTATTTTTTTGGTCTTATTTTTATTAGGAAATCTCTTTGGATCACAACCAAACACTCTTTGGAGTAGTTTGGGAACCCATTGTCGAATTGCAAAGGGATAAAATGGTTGTGATTCATAAGTTTGGGAACCCATTTCTGACTCTTTGGGAATCAAAGTTTTGGTGGAAAACAAGTATATTTGGTTGAGGTGTTAAAATGGAGGAAAATTTTTCATAAGTTAGATTCATATGTATTTTTACACATGAAACTTATCCAAGAAGTTGTTTTCACATTCTTATGGTTTAATTTTGATGCACTGAGAGCGTAAAACTTTTTCACATAACCATCCTAGCTATCCAATTATTTATTTTCACATTTGTAAAACATTTTGACTTTTATCCCACTACTTTAAGAGTCATACACATGAGAGAATTTGATTGAATGAGGTCATAGCATTAAAATTAAATGATTTTTTTTAATGAATGCACGTTACTATTAGTACATAAGGAAAACTTCCACATTGTTATAAAATTATTAAGATTCTTCAGTTATGATAAATTATTTTATGAAGCAAAAGAATATAAATTATTTTTTAAAACCCCTAATATTTATAAATTAAATAGCAAATTCTTTTATGTTGCATTGTAGATAAGGATGCATATAACTTCTCTCTACCATTTTTTCCACTCATCACATATTTTAGATATGGTGCATTACACTATGAGCCGAGGGTTTTTATAGGGAAACCAAACCAAAGCAAATGGACCAATGATTTTGCCTAATAAAATGAAAATGGTGTATTTTGTGTAATTAATGTTTTTTGTTTCATTTGTGTAATTAATGATTTTTTATTATTTTATAAGCGTGAAAATCCCTCATGTTTTGTATATGGTAAGTTCTTCATGTCTCCTATGACTTATGAATACTTCAATAGGGTGACCTAGTATATGAGGCTCCCACCTGGTAGGTCTTGAAAAAGTAGATATACATTGCCTAGCTTACCCTGACTTTATGGAAAAGCTATTTCAATTCTAGGATTTGAACCTGACATCACAAGTCTTACCGTTACGTCGAAGCTCACTCTTCCCTTGTAAATACTTCAGGACCATAGGAATAATTGTAACACCCTAGGTTAATCAGAAATTAATTGAAGCCTTATTCGTAAGAGTTTTAATATTCTGAAGACGTAGTGGTGATGAGGACAACCAACGAATGAGTAGAAAAAAAATGTGAATAGTAGAAACCGAAACCTATCTGGAAGGAGATGCCAAATGAGAAACATAGGGTTAATATTAGAAATAGTTAAAAATGAAGATTTTATACATTGAATTAAATTTTGAGCAATATTTATTACCTAATACATGTTGTACCCGTTCGATAAAATTTCAGTGTGCGATTTATAAAACTAAAAGATGGTTTAATTATTATAAAAGGATAATATATATCCTTTTAAACCTAGTGTAAGGCTAAAATTTAATCTTGATTTATAAGATTAAATCCTAGTCATCCATCTTTTTCTTTTCTTAAAAGAATTATGCATTTATATTACATAATATCTAAAGTTAAGTTAAGATAAATCCAAGCCAACAACCTTATCTTTCCATAATTAAACATTTCGGCCAACACACAAAGAAGGCAGCCACCACTGTCATCTTTCTCAAGAGCTCAAGTTTGATTTCAAACCACCAAAACACTTGCTCAAAGTTGTTAAAATCATAAGCTTCCTTTACTAAACTTGTTCCACTCATCAATACCTATCAATCTAACCGATTAAAATTTCAAATCCTCACAATTTCTCACCTTGATACTCATTACCTTACTAAGGAAGGGTTTGAGGTTGATTTGGAGACCTTCAAGTGAAGAGAAACCAATTGGAATATCCTTTGGAATTATAAAGTTCTAAAGTTTTCAAAGTAGGGTTTGTAATCTTAATTGTTGAAATTCTGTTTTCTTGCAAATTTTGAGTATTTAAATTTTGTAATTCTGATTTTAATGTGAGGTTATACATAGATATTGATGTATTTGCATTGGTGGAGTAGTTTGGTGTTGTGAAAAGTCAATTTTGTCAAAAGGAGTGTTGAACCATGTTGCTGGAATTTCGATTTTGTTGTAGGCAGGGATTTTTCATGAATTTTCATATGTGTTTATAGGTATTTTTATGAGCTAGAAAAATTATATATTGAAACTAACATCCTAAGCTAGTCTCACTAATTTTCTTGTGCCTTGGTTTGGACTTTTACTACTTTAAAAAAATCAAGAACTGAAACTATATCTGTGCCTAAGTTGTTGAACTGAAGCTAAGATTTGTTAATTTTGTTACTACAACAAATAATTGATTTTTCTTTTGAAAGTTTTACAGGATGTTAAGGACATCTTGAACTCCAACTCTGAATTTTTGTAGGATTTGATATACTCATTTGGTATGGTAATAAAATTGAGAACTTGGACTATTGGCTATAATTAAGGGGTTTCTGACCTTGAATTAGTCTAATTTTGTTAACATAGTTAGAGAATGATTTTAGCTCCAAAATTTTTACAAGATCTTGTGGACACATTGAGGTGTCATGTAGAATTTTTATAGCCTTTAAATTAGTTATTTGACATGAAAAATAAATTTGGCTACTTAAGTGAAAAATCTGCCAAGGTGCTGGAAATTGAACAAAGTATTGAATTGAGGAGATAATGTTGTTTAATTCAAATATGATGAGTATAAATACATGCTTTACACTTTAAGGATTGGTTTATGAGAAATGAATGAGAATTTCATTTGTAAATGAATATTTATATGTAATTGGAGCATGCATTGGTAAAAAGAAAGATGATAAGTGAATATATGTGACAAAAGAGTATGTAGAAACTTCAACTGTGCATGTTCTGACATATGAGGAAAATAAAGATAAGACTTTTGTTGGGTAAAAGGGAAGGAAAAAGAGGGATTTCCCTAGAGATATTATGAGTTGGTAGACGTATCGGCTAGGAATAAAACTATGTGAGATTCGAAAAGAGAAAAAATTAAGTTTGATAGTCACGTATAGGAATGAGCTCATATCCTGATAAGTCTATCACCCATTGTGGAGTTGTCCACTACAGATACCATTAGGTATAAAGTATGCATTGTGGAGTCATCTATTGCAAATACCACTTGGGATAGAACTAAGTCTTCCTTATATTGATAAAAAGAGAAAAATGTATTAAATTGGGCTCTATGGTTACAAGAGGAAAAACATAATTATTATTGTTTCTGCATATGACTTTACATAGTATTTCTTGTATAATGAAATTGTTAGTTATGTTTCCTTTACATTTGAGGAAGTACCCTACTAGAATTATATAATATTTGCATCCCTATATTTATATGCATTGTGTATTGTATTCAATCCTCCGATGTCGTCCCTGATATTTTTCCTCGACTCGCCACAATGGGTGTGGCACTATGACTTAGTACTAGATTCTCTATACGTAGTAGGCTATTCTGAGGTTTGAGCTTACGTGTTCTTTGGTCGCTCATTCATTCGTTGGTGTTCACTCGATTTTGATCCCGCTTTCCTTTATGATGGTGTGTCCCTTCACATGGCATATCTTGATGTATTCGTCGCCCGACCTACACCCCCCTCCAGGAGATGCTCCCTCTTTGTCATCCTCCTCAATTGGAATTCACCGCTGGTCCTGACACTCCTGTCGAGGTGATGCCATCATCCTGATGGCAAATGGGTTTCTCTAGGAGGATGTGAGACATTCAGGGACTCTTTGACATGTACATAGTTGTAGCTTAGGGTTAGAACTCTGCCAGCCTCCAGACCAATCTTGTTAGATGTTTTTGAGGTCCATTTATATGTATATGTGATTTTGTTGGGCCCTGGTATTTGAGTAGACTAGACTAGATATAGGATATGTTTTTTTAACCAAGTTCCTGAAGAGTTTTATAAGTGGACGAACTTATCTCTCAATGTGATGTATATATTGACAACTTTTATATGATGTGCATATGTATGAGTTTTTGCAACATATAAGTTTGATTAACTTTCTTTTTATTCTCTCGAATAATATAAATAATATCAGGAAGTGATACTCTTCTAGTTATTGTGTTAACACTCGAGTAATGCATGGTAGTAGGAGGGTCTTACAATAATGACCAAGATCAATCCTGCTAATTTGTTCAAGAGATAGCATGGTTGATAACACTAATATGCAAAGTATTTCTTCTATAGAATGATGAACTCTTGAGCATGATCTTCCAATGGAGTTTTCGCATCACTAGTATACTCTAATTTTATTTGAAAATATATGCATGTACTGTCACTCTCCATATTTGATCAATTAGGCTTATTTTGCTAAATAAAAAAGACATGTATAATATGCTTTAATTTACTTCAAAGAGATATCAAACTTTTGTCAGAAAGAGCATTTTAACTTTTATTGCGTACTTATAATTTGTTATGGCAGAGAATAACGGTTCTCATGTATGTTCTAGAGAAACACTGCAGCAACGTAACTAATGTTAGTATCAGCAATTTTTTAGTAACTATTTTTAGGCATTTAGCATCAACAACCAAGGTTATACTTATTAGGTCAGTTGATAAAGAAATTAATTTTGATATATAATTAGCACAAAATTTTTATGCTGTCATTACGTACATACAGAGGAATTCTATACTAATTAATATATTCATATTATTATGTGGAGGCTCCTCTGGTGAAGTTTCAAAAAACGCTTCATCTATGAAGTTGTATGCTGGAGCTTTCATTCAAAAGACACCTTTATTGGATCGTTAAAAAAGGAGCTGAAGGTTATTTATGTGTTAATGATGGTATTAGTATTTTATTTTTTCAAATTAAAGACTTAACACACACTGCCAAAGCCCTTACCCCTGCAGTCACCACCCCCTCTGCCACCCTCTCCCCCCACCACCACCACCCTTGCATCGGCAATTGCGGCCACCATCATGGGCACTCTCCACCACTGCTTCAAGATCCTCGATGATTGGTCCTTTAGGGTTTCCCAATTTGACAAGCTCCTACCGTTGATCTCCATTATTGGGATGCAATCCCCCGATGTCAACAACCTTATCAAAGGATTCACCATCTCTGATCACCAATACCAAACCTTGGCCAGTTCCACCTTTGTCATTCGATTGTTGAAGAATGTCACCTAGGACATGATATAGGTCTTCGCCATTTGGGATCGCCCTACCGCCACTTAAGAAATTAAAGGGTTTGTTCAGAGGATCGTTCCGACGTTGAACGTGAGTGTCAGTATGTTGTGGTGTTTATAAGGATGTTGGATGGGAAGGACATGGTGGAAAAAGAGGCTTCTGCGAAGGTCTTGTCAATGCCGTTGTTGCATTCTACTAACAGGAAGGTTTTCCCATTTTTTATTTTATTTTTGTACTTCAATCACTACCTTACAATGTATAAAAAGAAATGATAGTATGGCTTTTGTTGTCCAGGAGATTAGTTTTGTAATAGTCAGTTGGTTACAAATCACAATCATGTCATACGCACTGTTAGACACCAAGAACCAGAAAATAAAGAACACATAAATTGGCTAAATAATCTGCATAATCTGATATGTATAACTATACAAATAGGGGTGCCTATTTATAGGCCTAGAGTAATAATAAATACACCGAATCAAAATAAATCAACCTGACCCTAACCTTAAACAAATGAATTTACAATCATAATATCTAATCATATAATATCGCTATCTAATCATATCATAATCTCACCCCTCAAACTCAAGTAGGTGGTAATGAGACCAACTTGAGTTTGGAAAGCAGAGCACGAAGCGACTAGGATGATGAGCTTTCCTACCAGGTTGATCAAGGGTCCCAATGGAGATGAGCTAAAGAGAACCACAAGTAATGCGTTGGTGAATAAAGTCACAATCAATGTCAATATGTTTAGTGTGCTCATGAAAGATGTCATTATGCACAATCAAAATAGCACTTCGATTGTCACAGTAAAGATCAGGAGGAAGTTTGAGTGAGACCCACATCATCAAGGAGCCAACGAATCCAAAGAACCTAGAAGTAGTGGCAAGAGCCCGATACTCAGCTTCAGTACTAGAACAAGCAACCAAAGTCTATTTCTTGTTGTGCTAAGAGATAAGAGAGTTACCACGAAAGATATAGTAGCTAGTGGTAGAGCAACGATTAGTGGGATCTCTACCCCAAGCATCAGAGTAAGCTCGAAGAACTAGAGGAAAATGAGTAGAGAAGTAAAGTCCATGGAATAATTTTCCCTTGACATAACAAATGATGTGAAGAACAACAGCATAATGAGTAGAGCGCATAGCAGACATAAACTAACTAACCAAGTGAACAACATAGGAAATGTCAAGCTCCTAACTAACAGCCTATAACGAGTAAGATTATCCAAGATGGTGCCATCTATAGAAGTGAAACACACATTAGGATCAAGAGGTGTGGATTCTGTGCGACTATTTATGAGACTAGGTCTAGAGATAAGATCAAAAACATAGTTGGCCTAAGATAAATAGGGGCTATCATCAAAGGAAAGAACTTCAAAACCCCAGAAATAACTGAAGGGGCTAAGATCCTTCATCTCAAATTGACTGCTTAGGGATGCCTTAAGATTCGTAATGCCCTAAGTGCTATCGCTAGTGATAATCATGTCATCAACACAAAGAAATAATAACACAGTGCCACGACCAGTCTTACGAATAAATAGAATATAGTCATGAGGACTGGAGGAGAACCCAAGTTTTCGAATAGTGGAGCTGAACTTGTCAAACCAAGCATGAGGAGCCTACCTAAGGCCATACAAAGCTTTATAAAGGAAACAAACTTTGCTTGGTGGACAAATGTAGCCAGGAGGTGGTTGTATATAGACTTTTTCGATCAAATCACCATTAAGAAAGACATTCTTCATATCCATTTGACTAAGAGTCCACTTTTCAATGGTTGCAATGGTAAGGAGAGCTCAAACATATGTGATATGAGCAACAGGAACAAAGGTCTTCTCATAATCCACCATACTCCTGAGCAAAACTCTTAGGAACCAAACGAGCCTTATACCGATCAATAGACCCATCATAATAAGTCTTGATCTTGTATACCTACTTGCATCCCAAGTTGTCTCATTGGAAGGAGGATCAACTAAGTCCCAAGTGTGAGTCTTCTCCAATGCTTGTAACTTTTCATACATAGCATGCTGCTAATAGGTATAGGATTGTGGTTCATGTAAGTTAAGCATGGTAGAAAAACAATGGTAATCACAAAGATAAGCAGGAGGTTATGTTACCTAACCTAAGCTAAGAACGGGTAGAAAGTGCACTTAGAATAAGTTTTGAGCTCACCGTAGGAACCTGCATCAATGTCACTAGGAAATATATCAACAAAGGTGTTAGTAGAGAAAGGACTTGAGGTGGAAATAATGGACCTGAAGGAAGATAAAGATGAAAACTTGTGATGTTCCTGAAAGACAACACGACATGAGACACGAATATGAGAGATAGGATCCCAACAATGATAACCTTTATGCTTTATCCCATACCCAACTAAAAACAAATATGAACCTAGGGTTCTAGTTCAGCGTATTCATGGGGCTAAAGGAGCACAAAATAGGCATAGCCAAAGACTTTGAGAAAACTGGAGTCTAGAGGAGCATGATAGAGACACTCAAAAGGGGAAACATTACTAAGGATAGAGGGCGAAAAATGATTAATGGTGTAGATAGTAGTTAGGCTAGCTTTACCCCAAGCACGCTCAGTACAAGAGGAAGAGACAATCATAGCATGGACAGAGTCAAGAATATGACGATATTTTTGGTCAGAATGACCATTTTGTTGAGAGGCAACCAACAGGGATAGGGTTCCTTGATCAGGAAAAAAGTCAAAAGCTTTAAATCATGGTATTCCATGGCATTATCAAAGTGAAAAACTTTAATTAGCTTAGAAAATTATGTTTTGATCATTTTTCCAAAGTCAATATAAATTGAGGCAACTCATGACAATGTATCATTAAATATATATAAGCAAAGAATAATAATCAATGAAAATGACAAAATACCATGATCCACCCATTGTGGAAGTTGGAGTCGGCCCCTAACATTAGAATGTGCAAGATCAAAGGGGGAATCAAGGATGGAGGTACTCATAGAAAAGGACAAAGCTGGTTGTTTAGCAATTTGACAAGAAACGCAATAAAATGACTCACTATTGACTGATCCCAAGGTTCTTTTAGAGATGAGGGGGTGCATCTTCCCTAAAGAGCTATGAGCGAGATGTTGATGCCAAAGCTGGAGAAAGGATTGTGTGGAAGCGGCACAAAGATTCTTTGGAGGAGGAACATGAAGTTCAGGAGCTTAACAGTCTTCCATCCTTTCGTCCAACTTTGGCATCAACACATGACAACTAGAAGAAAGAATTGTTGTCATAACCAAGATCAACTAATTGACCCACATAGATAAGGTTGAAATTTATTATGGGAATATGATATGTGTTAGGTACGATGATGTTAGATGAGCTAATGGTGCCCTTATGGCTCCCAACGATAGTGTATGGAAGGTATAGAACTAGTGATAGATATGAAAGAGAATGTGGTGAACATAGAGGTCTTATGGTTAGAGAGACAGAGTCATAATAACATATGGTGTTACCTTGGGTGCAAGATAAGGTAGCGGGGTATTAGGAAAGGAGTTGGAGAAGTTATCGAATGAGGGATTCTAGGGTACTAGTAGTCAAGGCATCGTGGGTCCAGGAGCAGTAGTAAGCATAGGCTTGGAGAAGCTAGAATGAGGGTGATCCTTATCCTGATTAGACTTTGTTGGACGAGTCAAACATTACGAAATCAAGTGTCCTGGCAATTTACAATAATAATAAGCGCTAAGACCCATCACAATATCAAAAGGTGCAGTTTTGGGGTAGAATTTGTGAAAATAGAGCTCAAAAATAGAAAGATCTCATAAAAAAACCTTAAGAATGGGTGTCAGGGGTGCCATGTCAGCACCTACCACTGCCACATCGACATTTACTACCACGTCAACATCTCAGAACACGTTGTAACCATGTTAGCACGTGAGACATGGCAGGAAGGTTCTGGCCAGGGAAAGGCTGGGTCAACGAGTCGGGTTTGTGGATCGAGGAGGAGGTTGGGTACACTACGATAACAGATTTGGAGCAAGCACATGTAACTCACGTGCCACTGGTTCTATTTGCGCATGTGGGTGAGTTAGAGGTCAGATGCCTGCGAGCCTTAGATGGCTGACCTAGTGACGAGTAGTAGAGACAATGGTGGTGGCAGGTGGCGGTGTCATTGGTGGAGCATGTAAGACGTGAAATAGAGGTGACAATGGCAAGCTATTGGACGAGCATGATTTTACATGCTAAACTTCTCTCCACATGTGGGAGAACGTGCGACGTTAGACAAGGGCGATGCTTGAACAATGGTGATTGGCGGACAACGAATAAGGTGGTGGTGGCGATATTGTGAGCAAAGCACAGAGAGGGTTCAAACACAGATGGCAATAGAGAAGAATATTGGCAAGACAACTTTGAACCAGCTGAAATACTGTTCTAAATCAACACTGGCAAATGTATGAGGGAGGAAGACTTGAAAATGGAACAAGAGACAGCAAAAGAGGTTCTGAACATAGATGAACTCTCGGAAAGAAAACTCACGAGGCCAAGAACCTAAGCTCTTGGGTACCATGTTAGAAACCAAGAGCCTAAAAATAAAGAATAGATCGAGGAATTGGCTAAATAATCTATATAATCTGATATGTACAATTGTACAAACAAGGGTGCCTATTCATATGCCTAGAACAATAAATACATAGAATCAAAATAAATTAACTTGATCCTACCCAGATACAAATCAATTTACAATCATAATATCTAATCATATCATATTGTAACACTCATGACCCCACTAATTTTGTGGGGTTTTTCTCAACATATTTTACTCGTTTAGCCTTTAGTTGAAGGTAATGATATTTTGACACAAAAAGTGAGTGTCTACTCAGAACACTCACTTTATAACCATTGGATGTGATGGTGGTCTCCACTATTCTTAACATCCATCACATCCAATGGTTATAAAGTGGGTGTTTAAGCAGGACACTTTATAGATGTCAAAATATCATTACTCTTAGTTGAATGGGCTCTCTTTTATTTTCTGCTAAAGCTAAAAAAAATGTTTCTTTCTTTGGCCTTGTGAATTTGGGTATCTTTGAGAGCATCATTGATTTTGCAGTCACCAACAATGGTGTTGGTAAGGGTTGCTCGCCGGAAGATGCATTTAATACAGAAGAGGTGGTTGACGATGAAGATTATGGGGACGAGAGTGCTGCAGTGGTGGCCACATCACAATCGTCAATGCAAGTGGCGTTGGTGGGAAAGGGGGCAGTATGGGCGGGTGGTGGCTATGGCATGTGTGTATTTTGAAAAATAAAACACACTAATATCTAAAAAAACACAACTGCCATAATTAACACATAAACAACCTCAACCTCCTTTTTAACTGGTTCAATAAAACATATAGGTGTCATTGAATGAAAGCTGCAGCACACAGCTTCATGTGTGAAGCTTTTTCTGAAGCTTCACCAGAGTAGCCCCCTATGTGGTACCTATTTGTTTCATGAATTTGTATGCTTTGGTCAGATGTTGATACAATAATTGGAGCCACAAGCGGAGCAGCAAATAATGGGCATGTATGGGCTTTGGCATTCTTCACAGCAAGCAGAGAAGCTTTCTCTCACGATCAACATGAAAAAACAACACAAACCAATAAAAACTAACAAGAAAGCTAGACGGAAACTCAACACATGAAACAACATACACAATAAGCCTTAACTAGGACCGTGAGCCTACAACATAAATCTACTCCCTTTTCCTATATTTATTCTTATTCCTACATTTCTCACCTCTTTTTCCCTATTCTTTCCTATCTACATACAGTCAAAGTTCTTTGACTAAATTTCATGTATTCCTCACTTTATCAAGAGATACTTCTCAGGATTAACAACATCATCACTATCATCACGACATCACCTCAATTGGCGCTCTTCCTTTTTTAGACACACTGTTTAAATGGAAAGTGACATCTAATTAAGCCTTATTAAAATATTAAGAGACTTTCCATAAACACAATTAGGGCATTCATCGCTTCCTTCTTCAAAGGTGACAAGACACCTTCCATTTATTATGTCTCACAGAATCTTCAATCTGCTAGGTGTAGAGGTCAATAGTTATAGGACCCCAATTGATGCTATGGGAAACACCACAATTCTCGAACACAAGTGGAGTTTCAGAGATAAGCCTAACCAATAAATTTTCAAACTTTAAGTTTACAAAAACTTTTGACCGCCACTACAAGAAACATGTCATTTTGTAGGGAGTTTTAAACCCCCACAAATTAATTAGTGGCAGTTGTTGGAAATGCCACATATACGAGTGTCACGAGACATTTTGTGATAGTTTAACAAAACCCCCCACAAATTGATTAGTGGTGGTTTTTAATGTTATTTAGCAACATTTTGAAATGTGGAAAAGTGTAATAATTATCCACATAGTTAATGTCACTTACAACATTTCTAAAATATAGGTAACGTCATTCTTTTTTTTGAACATAATCGCCTGGACAGTTTTTTTAGGTGAATAAAATCAATCAAAACACTTCCTATATCCCCATAATCACCATTAAAACCATATAATCAAAGTCACATCTAGATGTGTAATGAAAAACATGTATTTATGGTGCAAATTCTGAAGAATAGTCCAAAAAAGACTAGGAACTATGTGTACTATATGAAAACATACCAAAAGGTCCCAACTTTTAAAGAAAAAAGGATTTGAAGATGAAAATGATTAATAAACAAAGTCAAATATAGTATGAAGAAGTCAAGCTTGAAGCTTGTAAGGGTAATTAATTGAAAGTTTCAATTTGACTCATACCCTAATAGATCAAAATAGACATGAAAAGAATTTTTACCTTGAATTTCTTATTCTCTTTATTCATTTGGACCCGGAGACACACTGGTTCAACATCAAGGAGCAAAGGAATGATAAGAAATACGAGAATGAACCAATCCATATCTATTTAATACAAAAGCACAATAAGCTTGTATCGTGAAATTAATACCAATTCTATTTCATCAATTTGTCATTACAATTTGTTCATGAAAAAGTGCAACGTACTTTAATACTATAAGCTGTTGAAAACTTTGCCAAGCTTTGTTCCCAGTAAGTAGAAAATTTAACCTAAAAGTGCCAAATGTCATTTTAATCCATCCTTACTTCTAGAAGCACGATCCAATATGGATTAGCTAGCCCAAAAAATAACCATTATAATGGGGATTATAATCTCCCAAGTAAAGTAATCTTGATGATTTTTAGATGGGGACACAGACAATAAAATGAAGTACCCTCACTTTTTTTTGCCATTTTTAGTTTTTCTTTTAGCTAAACAACCTCATTATTCTATTCAGTTTGAAGTGTGAACTATCATATGGAACATGAGATGATTGAATGATTGACTTTGATTTTGCTTTACTAATCAATTATGGTCAAAATGTGTCATTTAAAAATAATCCAGAATCAGTACCTTGAAGAGAGCACACAGCCATTACCTTGTCTTCAGGGATGCTAAAAACATGAACACATAGTCAATCCCCTCTACATCAGATCCAATCGAAGCTGCAAAACCAATCACACAATAACTTATTGGCAATCTCTCCACACTTCTAACATGAACTTTTCTAGCAATAAACCAGAAATATTCATGGATCACTAATGAAAGGGAAGAATAAAAACTAGTGGGGGTAATAAGTTAACTTTTATGGCCTACTATACAACAAACAAGCATTATTAAAACCAAAGTAAATTATGAAGACATGCAAAGCACAATAATGAGGCATAAAACGTAGGCATACCCATAGTGATAAAGGACATCCCAAAGAACACAATATGGCAATATTGATAGCCTGAAATTTATACAGTCAAGGCTGCCAGTTCAATTTCAACTTAAAGCTTATGCCATAGTTCTTAGATCTGCTCAGCTTCCACCTGCAAGAATAGTGTACTTTGTAATCAAATTTCGAAAAAGATATACCTGGTGAATGAATTTCATTTCAGAAAATTAAGCATATGGCAGAAAATTAATTTCCTATATGAAGGGATGGTAGTTTTGACAAATTATAAGGAATGAATCCATTTAGACTATTATTGGAAAGATCACTGAGACAAAAAAATTACTAAATGAAACCCAAAGTTGTCAATGATAACATTCACTGTGAATAATATTTTGAAATAGATATGGTTAACAAGGAAGGGCATTGCTACCAAACTTAAGTAAAACTAGTAGGCTAGCTCATACATAGTTGTAAAGACATTGTAAACAGTTCCTACTGCCATTAAGTACAAGAAGATGTAAAGACACAAGATATATAGTTAAACATACAAGTAATAAAGCTACGGTATTGAACTGAGATCAGGCACTTCTCCTAGCAAACTACCATTTCTAAGACTTTTGTTAAGTTAAAGATAAAACATTAGTTCAGGATATAAATTTAATAAAAAAATAAATAGAAACTCTAGTGTAAGTTTTTGAGTTTATATACTAACTCTTACCTGAAAAATGTTGGTCTTAAGCATCATCAAAATACCTAAACACTTCCAATTTGAGTTTTAACTTCAGTTCATCAATTTAAATAAATAAAGAGAGGCATCTAAACTAACAATGTTTGAAACCTATTGATCAAACTACTGAAGCACATAATGGCACCATTTCATTAATCTTATTGATCTAAGACACAATGTTTGTAGTTCTATTGTGTGTTTGCTAAGAAATAAAAAGTGTAAGTGAAGATGTAACACGACAAAAGGGGTTGAATCATGCTTTCAAAAACTTTTTACTTTCTGAAACTCAAACAAAGTTTATGAAGTGTTTGAACTTGAAGGCAATGGAAAACACAAGTTAATAAGCTTCAAAAAGTTACTTTCTAAAGTGTTCAGAAACTTAGTAAAACTTCAAAAAATGTTTTAAACGAGAAGAACTTTCACAAAAAAGAATAACACAATAAATTAAGGAGATAGGGAGAGAAAGTATCACTAAATTGATTTTTATACCTGTTTGGCTAACACGCCTATATTTAATTCTCAACAAATCTATTGAGTTTCATTATCAATCACTTTCTCCTAGAAGTAAGATCTTTTTTTTAATAGCTTTCTCAAGCTATTTCCAGGAAACAGTTTGTATAAGCAACTCCCACTCACAAGTAGTTTTGTTCCTAGTCTCTCCAAGCTAATCTCACACTGATCACTAAAGAATCAAGGTACAAAGAGTATAAGGTTTTTGGAGTTTACACTAAGAAAAACACTCAAGTTTCCTAAGATAATACAATGATTAAGGAAACAACTTGAGATTTTTCTTTCTAATCTTCTTAAGGAGAATTTTTGCTAATGTTTACAAGAAAGAAGATTTTCATTTCAGAAACTGAATTCAAAGGTATGAATGAACTTTAAAGTATAAGAATCGCTTTCGTTGAGTATGCAAAAGTTCCTTCAAGTTTGAAGGCTTCCTCCTTTTATACTTGGATTTCAATTGGACCGTTGTTCTCTTGATCTTTTCTCCTCTTGACACGTGTAAATCAATCTTTGTGTGTCCTAGGATCTGTCTTCTAGAAGTGTAGGCCGTGCTGTGTCAATACTAGCTTTGTTAGTACATAATCCATTGACAAAGGTTTTGAACAATACTTCAAACTAAATCTTCATTCTAAACGTGGTTTCTGAACTTCTTTTCTTATGAAGGTCTTTTAGAAGGTGGTGAATATCCAAGCATAAAGATGATATGTCACTATCATTACTTTCTAAGCGTTGACTTCATTTGAAATTCAAATATCTTTTAATTTCTGTTGACCTAGGAGTTTTTGATGTACATGTGCTTTCTGATGAGCTTTTATACTTTCTGAGCCTTTTATGTTTCATCTAAACTTCTTTTTAATATGGATTATGATCTTCAAATGATGTTGATATTCTTTAAAGATGGTAGCAACTAAGATTGATGATTATGCACTTGATTTGACTATGAGAGAGCACTTTCATATTGACATGCCACTTTCTAAAGTTACGAATCATTTTCTAAAAGCTCAGATGGCTCAAAAAAAGAGAGAAACTCTCACAAACTCAAATTATTCTTAAACTCAATGATGATATTACATAAGGTATTTGGCCCTATTTATAGTGATTTTAGGAACCAAGGATGATAAGGAACAGGCTGGAATGATAAGGATGCAATGAATCAACAACAAACATCTTGAAATAAAATTCAAACAACTTGCAAAAATAGTCAAAAAAATGGGCTCTTCACATGGATGGTGGTTGGTGGTGGTGCATGCATGGTCCTAAGTGGGTTGGTGATGATGCATGCATGATCTAATTCCTCTGTCATACTCCCCAGGTTGGACAGAACTCGCCTCAAGTTTAGTTCTATCTCATCATCCAAATATGGCGAAAGATCAACGACATTAAAAGTTCAGAGACACCATATGTTCCTGTAGTTCGACTTTGTAAGCATTGTCGTTGATTTTTTGCACGACTTTGAATGGTCCATCAGCTCTAGGGGATAACTTAGCATTTGGTTGATTTGGAAATCGTTCCTTTCGTAGATGGATCCATACCAAATCTCCAACTTTAAAAATTTGTCGCTTTCGATGCTTATCACGCTGAACTTTATACCTTGAATTTTGTTTGTGATCCGCACTTGAACCTTCATGCAACTTTTTGATTTCTTTTGCTCGGCTATCTGCATCTGAACTATATTGTTGCTTGTCAGACGAAGGGATCAAATCCAGTGGACTATGTGGACGAGTGCCATAGACTACTTCAAATGGACATTTTCCAGTGGCTTGATTAGTTGAATTGTTGTAAGCGAATTCAACTTGGGCCAAAATGATATCCCATTGTTTTAAATTTTTTCCAACAAAACTTCGAAGTAGATTTCCCAAAAGTCGGTTGACTGCTTCTGTTGTCCATCTGTTGTGGATGACTGGCACTATTGAACTGAAGCTTGGTACCCATCTTCTTCCATAAGGTTCTCCAAAAGTGGCTTAAGAATTTCACATTATCGGAAGTAATGGTTTTAGGAATTCCATGAAGACGCACAATTTCTTTGAAATACAATTCAGCAATTTGAACAGCATCATTGGTCTTCTGGCATGGAATAAAGTGGGCCATTTTTGAAAATCTGTCCACTACTACCATTATGGAATCCTTTTGTCGCTGAGTTCGAGGTAGTCCAAGGACAAAGTCCATGCTCACATCTTCCCAAGGTGCTTCTGGAATGGGAAGTGGAATATATAACCCCGTGTTTTGGCTTTTGGCCTTTGCCAAGTGGCAGATCTGCATCGTTGAATATGTCTATTGACATCTCTTTCAAGCCTTGGCCAATAGAAACTTTCTTTTGCTAAAGCCAGTTTTATCTCTTCCAAAATGTCCTGCTAATCCTCCATCATGGGTTTCCAATAATGGATTCCGTAGTGAGCATGAGGAATGCATAAAGCCTTCCTTTTGAACAAAAATCCTTCATGCCTGTAGTAGTCTTGGAAGGATTGTGATTCTGTGAGATTCCAAAATTTTTGGAAATCAAGATCATCTTTGTATAGCTCCTTGATAGTTTCAAAGCCTACTACCTTTATTTGGAGAGTAGATAGTAGTGTGTGACGTCTACTGAGAGCATCAACAGCATTTTGAACTCCTGCCTTATGTTTAAGTAAGAATGGATAAGGCTAGGAACTCACTCCAACCAGCATGTCTCCGATTGATCTTTTGCTGAGAATTCAAATGCTTGAGGGCTTCATGATGAATAGAGAATAAATTCTTTGTACAACAGATAATGACTCCAATGTTCAGGCACGGACAATGGCATAAAACTCCTTGTCATAAGTGGAGTACTTGAGTTTACCATTGTTGAGCTTTTCACTGAAGAAGGTTATAGGATGACCTTCTTGGCTTAAGCAGCACCAATTCCGTGTTGGAAGCGTCACAACTGACTTCGAATACTTGATCAAAGTTTGGAAGGGCTAACACAGGCGCTTCGTCAAACATTTCTTCAACCTCAAAACTTTTGTGCTTGCTCTGTCCATTGGAACTTGTCTCCTTTTATGCAATCTGTTAATGGGCAGGAACGGAGCTAAAACTTTTAATGAACCTTCTATAAAATGAAGCTAATCCATGGAAGCTCCTGACATCATGGATTGACTTTGGGATTGGCCAACTGTTGATGGCTTCCACCTTGCTTGGGTCAACTCGAATGCCTTCAGTGATGATGTAACCCAGAAAAGTCACTGCATTGGTTAAGAAAGAACATTTTTGCAGATTGGCATAGAGTTTTTGTTCGCGTAGTGTCTGTAGCACTTGTCGAAGGTGTTCTAAATGCTCCTCTTTGCCTTTGCTTAGATCAAAATATCGTCAAAGTAGACTACTACAAATCTTCCAATGAAGGGTCGAAGTACTTGATTCATCAGGCGCATGAATGTACTTGGGGCATTAGATAAACCAAAGGGCATCAGTCCATTCATATAGACCATCTCTGTTTTGAAAGCAGTCTTCCATTCATCTCCCAGTTTCCCCTGATCTGATGGTATCCGCTACGAAGATCAATCTTGGAAAAGATATTGGCACCATACAGCTATCAGCAGGTCATCAAGTCTTGGTATTGGAAATCGATACTTGATGGTAATCTTGTTACAGCTCGACTATCAACACACATTCTCCAACTACCATCCTTCTTAGGTACTAAAATTGCATGAACAGCACAAGGGCTAACGCTTTCACGTATCAACCCTTTTTTCAAGAGTTCTTCAACTTGACGTTGGATTTCAGCATGCTCCTGAGGACTCATTCTGTAAGCTGGTCTGTTGGAATGACTGCTCAGGAATAAAGTCAATGGCATGTTGGATGTCTCGCATTGGTGGTAGTCCATGAGGAATTTCTTTGGGCACAACATCAGGGAATTCAGCTAGCATGTGTTTAACTTCTACTGAAGAACGGTTTCTTCATTTGATTCAAACAGGAGAACAAATCTCATGTTCTGAGCTTCCTCTGTTGTTACCTTGAATTGTTCTTTTGTCACCAAGGTCACCGTGGTCTAGATTCCTTCTTGCTTTCATTAACTTCACTTGGTGATAGAGGAGTTAACTTGACTTTTACTCCATCCTTGACGAAGGAGTAAGTGTTAGTATAACCATCATACAAGGCACGACGATCATATTGCCAAGGTCTACCAAGGAGAAGGTGACATGCATCCATAGGAATAACATCACACCATGCTTGATCTTGGTACTTTTGACGATGGAAAAGGTCACAAGGCAGCGTTGAGAAACCCTCACTTCACTACCTTTGTTGAGCCACTGTAAATTATATGGATGTGGATGGTTTTGTGTTGGCATCTTCAATTTCTCCACCATGTAGTTGGACACTACATTTTCACAGCTTCCACTATCAATGATAACATCACAGACCCTTCCTTGTGAAGTGCAACGAGTATGGAAGATATTATGCCTTAGCCATGGTTCTTCTTTTTGACATTGTGTGTAAGCTTCGTGAATCACTAAGGATTCTCCATGACGGCAGGTGAGCTCTTCATCATACACTGGCTCTAACTCCTCTTCTCCTTCAGGTTCTTCTGGATCTTCTTCTTGTTCAGTTCCTTCATAAGCTTCTCCTTTGATGATGGTAATGGTTCTCCTGGTTGGGCAATTGGAGGCTATATGACCAAAACCTTGGCATTTGAAACATTTGACAGCCTTGGTTTTGTTTTCCTGGTGATGGGTTTGGGTGGAGGTTTGCCTGAAGTCCTTGGGTTGATCTGTGGGTGTTTTGCGGCATAGGAAGGATTTTCAGTGGAGGAAAAAGTTCTATAAGAAGATCTTTTGGGTATTTGTTTCTCCACTCTTATGGCTAGAGATAACATCGTCTAAGGACCAATATTGTTGGAGTGCTGGATGGGCAATGTCATGTTTAGTCCTCCCAGATAACGAGCTATTGTTTGCTCCTCCCTTTCTTGGATGTCACACTTCATCATCAACTTCTCAAATTCTCTGGTGTATTCTTCTACAGACAAGTTCTTCTGCGAAGATTCTAGTTGAATGAAATTATCTTGATAGTAATGAGAAGGCAAGAACTTTCGAGTTAGTCTCGACGCAATTTCTCCCATGTCTTGATCTTGCTTTTCCTCTCGTTCACGCTTTTTTTTAAGATTCTCCCACCAAATGGAAGCGTGCTTCTTTAACTTCACAGCAATGATCTTCACCTTCTTTCTTCTGGTATCTCTTTGTATTCAAATATTCGCTGACAGTTTGAAGCCAATCAACGAACTCATCTGGTTGAAGTTTCCCTTCAAAATCTGAATCTCTACCCTGATGTCGTCATGTCTAAAGGGTTGTCTTTGTGGACGACGACTTCTAAATGATGATGCATCACTACTAGATTCATCATTGTCTGATTGCATGTGATGTGCTTCTAGCAGAGCTTGCTTGCATTCAGTTTCCTGAGCGTTGGATTTGTCTCCTCATTTCTTCCATTTGAATTTTGAGAGTTGCTTCGTTTTGTTTTCTTGGAGGCATTTTAGATGTAGGGAAAAAAATTTGTGAAGTACCAGGTTACCAGATTTGGAGATTATAGTTTTGTAATTAGAACACCAGGGAAGTTCCAGAAAGAGAGGTGGCGCTAGCGTCCTTAAAAACCAAGTCTTCCTTAGCCAGACCTTTCCTGAAATGTACCTTTTACAATCCCACAATTTCTTTTCCAATAACAAATTCTTTTCTGAATGTGAAGATCAGATTAAACTACGGGATAGAACATATTCTAATTTATAAGAATTTGGTACTTTACAAATAGGTGTGGGGGCCAAAAATTACAATTTATGAACTTTGGAGGGCAAAAATGTAATTTGGAAGGCTAGGTAAAATTCTAAAAATTAGGGGTAAAATGGTAATTTTTGAGAAGGAGGGGTAAATGGTAATTTTTTGAGAAGTAAGGGTAAAAAGGTAATTTTCAAAAGTTGAGGGTCAAAATTAAAATTTTCAAAAGTTTAGGGACTAAATTACAATTGTCAAAAAGTTAAGAGACTAAACTGCAATTTTATGAAACTTCTGCTGACTAGGCTGTTGACGTGGCTCTTGGTGACACGTGGCAGAAGTTGAGTGGATGATGTGTCGCTGACTGGACACAGTAGGCTGATGTGGCAGATGACGTGGTCATCTTCTACCTCTGATTTTCCGGTGATAATTCCGGCGGCGGCTCACGGTGGTCCGACGGTGGCTCACGGTGGTTCTGCAACTCGGCGACTTTACTGGCAAAATTCGCGAAGACCGTGGCGGCACGTGGAGGCTCCGTTGGCCGTGAAACTTGCTACCCAAAGGTTTTTCGACCTTCCGGACGCAATGGCGGCGTCAGTTTTGCGAAAAAATGGCCGTAAAGTGGAGTTTTGGAGGGGGCAGCCTTGGTGCACTTAAAACACCACCAAAAACTCAAGCTTTCCGTTGATTTCTTCACTCAAAACTCAACTCCGGGATAGAAACCTTGCTCTGATACCAAAATGGCTCAGAAACAGAGAGAAAACTCTCACAAACTCAAATTATTCTTAAACTCAATGATGATATTACATAAGGTATTTGGCCCTATTTATAGTGATTTTAGGAACCAAGGATGATAAGGAAACAGGCTGGAATGATAAGGATGCAATGAATCAACAACAAACATCTTGAAATAAAATTCAAACAACTTGCAAAAATAGTCAAAAAAATGGGCTCTTCACATGGATGGTGGTTGGTGGTGGTGCATGCATGGTCCTAAGTGGGTTGGTGATGATGCATGCATGATCTAGATTCCTCTGTCATCAGACTTACCTTTTCACATTCTTAGGGATTTAAATCTCTTTAAATGAAATTTTAATTATGTTAAATCATGATGAAGTGAAAAATATGTCATGAATTGAATTATATGTATATGAGAATGAACCTATTAAGTGTTACAGAAACTCAAACAAACTATTAGTTTTAAAATATTTTAACAAAATTTGCTTTGTTATCATTCAAAACATAAGCTAAAATTACTTTCTAAAGGGTTATGGAGTTAACAAAATGTTTGTAGTTCTATTGTGTGATTGCTAAGAAATGAAAGTCACCGCAACAATTTATGCAACAATTTACTCTCAACACAGTATATTTTCACATGAGCAATTGCAATTTTGGTTATTTGTCACTTGAATTTCATTCTTGATCAGGTTTTCAGTAGCAAAAAACTAGTATGTAATAGTAATTTCTGAATACAACAGTAGATTTTAGCTACAGGAATATGCAACACAGGAATTATAAAAATAATGCAAATCTGACATGCCTTACCAAAAATATACGATCAGATTCAGTAATTATTGGGAAATATAAAACTGGTTGAGCAAGCCTTATCGAGAACTATTCAATGTTATTGAAATCGAACGATCGATAGATCCTTCAACGAACTACTCCTAAAAGCTAGGTGAAGGTTGAAGCGTTATAAAAGAATTGAAAATAAGCTTTGACTAAGATGGGAGAGAGAAAGGAGGTTATGGCTTGCGCACGTACCATGGTAATCGACGACGTCATTTCTGATGGTGGAGGTGGTGTCGTCATAGGAGGGGAGAGAGGAGAGGAACATGCGGCGGCGGCAATGACGACGAGAGTGGAGGCCGTAGACGGTGACCGAAGGGAGGTGATTGTGGTGGTGGACCACGACAATGAGGCTCTTGTGGTGAGAATTGATGGTGAGGCAAACAATGGAGGCACCCATGGGAAAGGCGATGCAGCGTCGACGGCAATGAGCCACCGGCGGGAGAGCGGTGGCGGAAGAACAGGGAGGGAGAAGGGGAAAGAACAGTGAAAATGGGAAAAGTGAAGGGTTTTTTACGGAGATTGATTTTTAAAACTGCTAAAAATGTCAAAAATAAAATATACGGTGGGGGTTTTCTAATACTGCCACAGTTGAATTGCCACTAATTAGCATATTTCTTGTAGTGCGCATAAATTTTCAAACTTTATGCTTATTACGTCTAGTTTACTTTCGACCTACGAACATGGGGCTTACGAACAATACTCAATCATTTGCGCCGATTGGCCAAAATGAACATGACATAGACATAGAGGCTTCATTCATCTAGTATTCTCGCCTATGAAGCACAGATATGGCTAAAATGAAAAAGTACTTGTACGGTACGGATACACATAGAGTACACGTGGGGACGTGTGAGTATGTACCCATCATCTTATCTTTTTGAAAAAAAAAAGTTAAATATGACTGGGTACGGCATTTTGGATCTTTGTTTTTCTCTAACAAAAAAAAAAAAAAAACACATTTGTTGACCCATTGATTACCCCAACCCCTTTGCTATGTCGGCCCTAGTTTTTCCTCACAACATCACCTCACCCAAAATCCTTTCTCCACTTCATCATCGTTGGCGACACCATACCATGGCAGCGACGCTCACGATAGCAGAATCGCGATGCAACCCACCTCGCACGGCACCACCTCAGAGCGGCATGACAAGCTATGGCGACGGCGGCTCTTCGTCCTCTTCTCCAGTGGTGACGGCAACCTCCTCAAGCTTGATGATGGGAGCGACTTGAGCTTCGGTGTCCTCGTCATTGTCAGCGACGGGTGCCTCGTCTTCTTCCTGGTGCTCGGGATCGCGCTCAACATCTTCCATGTAGAGAGAGAGAGTGAGTGAGTGTGTGCTGTTAGGTATGGGAAGTGTGGGGAGTGAGTGAGAGTGTGAGCAGTGATGTGTGGGAGTAAGGTCTTTTCTTCTCTCTCTCCTTCGCTAGCCTCACAGCAAAGAAGTGCTGCCAATGCATGATGTGGGTGCTGGGTCTTTCCCTTTACCGTTTGATACTTGCCATGTTTGTACCTTCTCCATTTCATTAACGAATGGTTTCAATTTTATCTCCAAAGCTGCTACCTTATATTCTTTTTTTTTTTCTCCATTACTAATTAAAGAATAATTTTTTTTATATAAACTGGCAGTATTTATAGTATATTGAACTTCAGCTAACTTGACTTAAGTTGAATAAGATTAAATAAAATCAAATATCACACTATTTGAAATTACTAATTTTATCATATAAAATTTATAATTTTATATATATATTAACGTACCTATTCCACCTTTTATAAAATTTTCATATCATACCCATACCGGTACCGTATTGGGCAACACAAATTCTCGCTCTAGATTCCCCTTGAAAGTAATCTATCCCTCCTTTAAATGCTTGTGGTGCATTTGATGGCCAAGCAGTGCTTATAAGTGATTTTTTGAGCATACATTAGGTTTTATAAACAACCCCCAGAAAGCTCATTAGCCAAGATGGATTCGAAAAAAACTTAACAAAGAACTTCTAAAACTCAGTCTCTCTTTCACTCTCCAATCATTCTGAATTTTACAGATGAAAGCTTTTGCAAATAACATGACAACAAATGGTACTTTTTAATAAAAATAAATGTGTCAATATTAAGAAAAATGAGATATTAGACTACAAGGTCTGAACCTGATTAGGAAATTGGCGTAAATGGTTAGAGTGATAGATGAATATGAATTTTATTTCCTTTACTTTTCTGGTTTTACAATAACAACCCTGATTCAATATATTTTAGTCCATAAACACTTAGTAATTTCAGTATATTAGCCCAAGCATCTAGTGTATTACATGTAGGGATTGGATAGAAATAGACCTGATGATTAGAGTGATAGATGGATATGAATTTATTTTCCTTTACTTTTCGGGTTTTATAATAACAACAGGTTCAATATATTTTAGTCCAGAAACACTAGTAATTTTTTTATATTTAGTCCAAGAAGCTAGTGTATTACATATGTAGAGATGGAAATAGACCAATCGGTGTGTCAAGAGTCTATGACTTAACTTGGCCTGACAAGCTTTATTTTAAAATAGGACTAGACTTAGGTCTATTTAAGAGTGTGTTTACTTTAATAGGTGCTTAGGCTCACTTCAAAGGTTGTTCTTATTATTAATAGTATTATTACCACTATTGCTATTACTATTACTATTACTATTATTATTTCTTGACCCATACATAACTTTTTTAGTCCGATCGAACAAAATGTCCAAAAGAATTTTGCTACCCGTAACGCCATGTGAATAGGAAACGACTTTCTAAATTGTTTGTTTGACACAATTATTAGAACGTTGTCTTAATTGTCCAAATTGCGCATTTAGCTAGAGAACTTGATGGTTTGTTTGACTTTTCACTTTATAACCCTCTCACTAGCCATTTAAATTGGGGACAATTTGTTAAGAGAGCATGTTCAAAGCTCAACTTCAAATACTACAATATCAATAAAGTTTATTATTCTATTTAAGTCAAATGATCGATTATCAAGCTTCACGTTAACCGATCACTCCTAAACTTTGTCTAGAACATTACTCTTATTATTATTAATGTTGTTGTTTAAGTTATACCAATAGATATATATATATATATATATATATATATATATATATATATATATATATATATATATATATATATATATAATTCAAACCTCCCACCTTTAATGTATGAATAGGTAGATTACAATGAGTCCACCACATAGTTTCGGTACATTAATGCATAATTTTTAGCTTTATATCCTTATTTTATTCTTTTAAAATTCAAAATATGAAAACCCTAAATGCTAATGCTTGTTCTGTTCAGTTGTCACTCAAAGTTTCATTCTCTGTTACTTCCAATAAAAAACAAAAAGTTCTCATTCTTTGTACCGAAAAACCAACTCTTCCCTCTAATTCTCATTTCCGCTCTTTAGAGGTCATTTCTCCCTAAAAGTTGCCTCTTTCACATCCCACCGGACCATTCTTCGCCATGTCGAACCATTGCTCATCAGAGTCGCAATAGACTGCCTCATCAGAGCTACATCATACCTCTTTGCCATCGCTTTCTCTATTTCCAATCCTTCTCACCTCACTAGTATCTATTTGGCATGGTTTTCTTTCTTTCTTTTGTTCTCATCAATCTATATGTTATTGTCTCGCACAAGGTAGATGGTAGGCAAATGTCTAGGCTCTAAATGATCTGCCTTCTTCTTTCAGGGATATATGTACCAGACCGGGCATTGATGAAGAAACCATTGAAGAGTAGGCTAGATTGGAGGCGGGACCATCGAGATTTGCCTGGCGAGTTTTGAGATGGTTAGGCCAGCCAAGGCCTAGGATGGCTTGCTTCCATGTTGGGCTGGTGTTCATTTGGGCCGGGTGAGGGGGAATGCTTGTGGGCTCCATAAGCCAAAGAGGCCTAGCCATGGTCTGGATTTCGAGGCCTAAGGCGCAGGGCATGGGTTAGGCTAGTATCGACCAGTCCACTATAGATTAGCTATCCATTCATTCACTGGTTAGAGCACTTGAGCTATTATCTTGGAAACTCATACATATTTTCTCTAGATGTTCCTTGTCACTACAAACTCATTGTTTTGTTGTCACCTTATTGATTATTGAACAAAGAAATTATTTATTTTCAATTGTGTGATTTACAAATTCAAATAACTCAGGAGCGAATTCAACATAGAATGATTGAGATGAAAAAGAAAAATGAAATTATGGTTTCCGGTGGATATTTCTATGAGCTCTATAAATAGATTTCAAGCCAAGCAAAACTTTTGAAGAAGTTAGGTTTGGACTTTAAAAGATGCCTATAACAGGCCATAGAAACCAGCTCAAGCCAAGAAGATGTAGTTCAGCTCGACCTATTAAAGAGAAAGTGCTTGTTTCCAACCCCAATTATATGTCGGGTGCCCCGTGATGTGGGTAAAACCATGTGAAGTGATTCATAAAGAAATAAAAATAAAAACTGATTAACCGAATCTCATAATTTTATAGTTTTATTCAAGTTATGACAAAATGAATGAACAAATCAAAGAATTCATCTCTCATTCCCTAACAACTAAACACATACAACAGTAGTTTAAAATTTTGACTTCGTGAGACGCGCGTTGCTAACTAGTCTTCCTTGTTTACACGAGCGTGGAGCAAGCTGAGGTTTTGGGGTCAAAAGAGCTGGCAACAGGAATTTCCTATCATTGACACCATTTGCGTTGTAGCTAGCGCCAGTTGGAGGGTCCACCAACAGGTCCCCAGCATAACCAGGGTATGCACCTTTACCATACACCCCAGTGCAAGCCGAAGCAGCTTCCAGAGGCGCCTCCTTGGGCCCTTGGAAGTACCCATTCCCAAAAGGGTTAGTGGCAGTCCCAGCCAAAAGACTAGCCACGTTGATGACCATGCCATCGAGTCCCACGTCGTTATTCGGCGCAACCAATGGTGGGTTCTGGGGACCATAAATAGGTTGGTGGAACGGCCACGCGCATTGGCCAGGGCACTGTGTCTGGAGTTCCCAACCCAAATGTAAGCGAACTTGTACCTCTTGCCGTTGATTCGTGCCCCAGCGGAAGAACCGTGGGTACCGCACCTACTGGAACAGAACCCCTCGACTGCCACGTCACCAGATGTAAGAACCACGTTGATGGAGTTACTTTGGGGACCCTTCGACGCAAGCTTCACGATTTGGTTGGTTGTGAGGGATTTTCCGAGAGAGTAGGTTTCGTCGAGGATTTGGGTGCCTAGGGAAAGGCTTAGCTTTGGTGATGATGATGAGTGCTTGTTGTTGCTGGTGGTGGTGTAGTATTTTTCTGTGGCTTTCCACCATGTGGCTACGGATGGTTGTGATACTGTTGTTTTTGGAGTGGAAGAGAGGGAGGCGATGAAGTCTGAGATGATGGCTCTTTGGGATGGTTTGAATTTCCCGTACCATATGAGGTTTATTGAGATTTTGCCATTGAGGAGAGGGCCCTTGTGGTATTGGAACTTAAGCTGCTGGTCTGATTCGGAGAGTCTCCTAGCCGCTGAACTCAAATGAAGTAGGGAAATGGTGAGAAATAAGGCCAGGAGAACACTTGAGGACGAGAGAGGCCATATATGGAGTTTTTTTTTTTCTTTACAATTTTTTTGTATAGAGAGATCAAAGAAAATAGTGTGAGGAGTGAGAATGTGAGATGTTTACGTGTAAGGTGAAGTGATGGAGAAGAGGGATGTGGTGGAGGATATATATAGTGGGAGAGGGGATCGGATCAGGTTTGTAATAGAATGGAAGGTAGAGGGAAGGAGCCCTGAAATTGAAGAGAGAGGGCGTAATAGTGAAGTCAAAATTATGGGCGTGAAGGTGAGTGGGGTGAGGGCTTAAGCGTTGTTGGGGTGCCAGCCAGCTTGATAACGCGTTGATTTCCCACTTTCTAATGAAATCAACCTAAATGAATGGGTGTGTGCGGCGCGCTATCAAGTTTCGGCGGAATTAATTAATTAATTTATTGTAGCCATGATGTCAATGCTCGTGAGGATACATGGGAACAGGGCATGGCCAGCTAAGGCGGGCGCAGACGTGGGCAATAAGCTGAACAGGGATGGGGCGAGAAAACAGATTTACTTGAGTAACGTTTGAAGTAGGGCACAGCTTTCATTCCTCACGGAATATGTGCTGGTTCTGCGCCAGCATATTTCTCTTCTTTTTTTTTCATTTACGAAACTAAAAAATAATGGCATCTGCGCTGTAGCATATTTCTCATTTTTTTTGAAACTTACAAAATAATGGCCTTAATTAAAAATTATGAAGTGACACTCTTTTCTTCTTCTGATTAGAGAGGAAAAAAAAGCAGTGACAATCTTTAATTTTGTTTCATGACAAGACTAGTATCATGTTCTTTATAACAATTTCAATCTGTTCTCAAATCAAATAATGACATGTGCACGCTTTTTTTGGAATGAGTAATTCAACAGCTAAAAATATACAAATTTCTCACACATACAAAATAAAAGAAATGTAATTACTTAGATAATGTGGTTCTCAATTTTTCACATATTACACTACTAGAAATTTGCAAATGAGACGAACTATATTATCAACGATTAATCGTCCTAATGATCGATCTGATTTTACCGGATTATAATATTTTTAATTAGAATTTTGCATAAATACATGTAGTTTCTTTACCAAACGTGGATTAATCCCGTTAATGGCTGTATTATTTTATTATAATATTTTATTTTTTAATTATATTTTTATTACTATTACGTATATACTGATCCTGGAGATTATTTAATTTATATTTTTTTATTTTGTCATTATATTACCGATGACTTTACCGACTTGTTGTTATTTAACATATTTTTTTATAATGGAGTTTATGACTGACCAAGGATATTTAATTTGATTTTGTAATTAATTTTATTAAATATAATCGATGGGTATACCGATAGGATCTAGAAATTAATTTTTTTTATTAATGACGACAACCTAATGAAGATAGGTATTTTATTTGATTTCATAATTAATTTTTATTAAATATTACCGACAAGTATACCAACGGGTATATTTAACAATATATTTTATTTTTAATTTTTATTAAATTTACCGACTAGTGTATCGACGGTTGTTAATAATTTATTATCATTTATTTTTGTTAAATATTACCAACGGGCATTTATTATAATTTTAATTATATTTATTAATTATTTATTACCGTAATTGGTTAATTAATTATTTTTTAAAATTATTAATTAATATTTTTAAAATTATTATTTATTATTTATTATTTAATTACCGGGTTTTTGAATTTCACAAGTTGCCGTGAACTTTTGGGATTTCTAAATTTCCGTTGGATTACCGGCTAGTGAAACACCGTCTTCATTAAACGGGTCCGTTGGTACCCGGTTTATCCTCTACTCTCCTCCTCCTCCTCACTCCATGAAGCGCTCTCTCTCTAAACCTTGTCACGCCACATTTTGCCACCATGCGCAGCCATCGGAGCTCGTTGGAGAACAATAGACCACCATTGCGATCTAGGGCTTTTGTGAGCATTTTAACGGTTTAGTTTTTTTTATTTGATTTAGTTTTTTTTGTTATTGTGCCCTTAGTGTTGTGTTTTGTTGCATTGTTGAGTAATTATGGTTGTTACTTTGTTAATGTAGGAGTGTTGTTTCAGGGTGACAGCGATTATTGATTGAGAGATTGGTTTGTCATTCTTCTTTCTTGTGTTATTTTATGTTTTGTATGTATATAAGTGTGTTGATTTAAAGTTATCATTGGATTGTTAGTGTCACAATGTCCCCTTGCGTTGGATTCGGAGAATGACAACCAATTTTAAAAAATAAGGAGTCGCCACAATTTTAATTATGGCTAAATTGGAAAATCTTTTGGTTTTCAAATTGGTCTTTTAATTTTGAGGCTTATGTCTTTAATTATAATTAAGTGAATTGTAAAACTTAATTCCATGGATTTAATACATACGTATAAATATGGTTACCCTAGAGCTCATTATGCAAATTAATTTATAACTTGATAATATTTATTTTTCCCCAAAAATTCACAATAATTATTTACAAATAAAAAACAACAAAAATAAATAAAATATAAAAGAACAAATTTAAGGAAAAGTTAATTTTGGTTTGATAGTTGTTGACTACGCCACGTATCCTTTAGTACAATGAAGAATTCAAAGCCATGTCGTCTTGTAGAAAATGATTATGTGTTGATAGATTTTAATTAAAAGAAAAAAGAAGTGTGTTAATTGATTTTAATTTTTGAAAATGGATTTTTTTTTTAACTTGTACAAATTATTAAAAAGGAAATCCGCTTTTGTATAGGATTCAAGTTAGCATGAGACTACTTAATAAACCCTTACAATTTCATAGTACATGAAGGAGGCATCCATCTCTCAATCATGACCATTGACTATTGCATGGATAAAGAAAATATTTTTTATTTGTTATTATTTTTTTAAAGAAAGAAAATCAAATTTTTTTATAGACACCCACAACCTAAAAAAAGAGGCAAGACCCTAGCCTAATCACTAAACACAAAAAAGGTTACTACAAAAAAAAAAGGCCTAAACACAACAACAACAAAAATAAAATCCAAACCCCACCAAAAAAACAAGCAGAAAATTAAAAATAAAATAAAATAAAAATAATAAAAAAGAATCTGCCCGATGGAAGGAGAGAAAAACAACAACAGGCATGTGACCCCAAATTAAAATTCAAACCAAAATCCTTAATTTCCATTCACTACCTAAGACACACCAGAAACTCGGTAAGGCAAATGAAGAGTAACCGGCGAGCAAATGGGTTGAGGGGAAGAGTGCCGCCATGGTGAGTGCTCCGGCAGCGCTTCTCATGCCAGGAGACCGAGTATATGTAGACGCGATCTCGGCCTGGCCCGGCTCCGCGGCGCGCCACCATGCTTCGCTGGAAGGTGGCTCGCCGATGATGGAGATCTGACCGGCTTTGCGTGTTCCGAGCAAGGCGAAGGCGCCAGCACGACCCAGGATTAGGCGCGTGACGTGGGAGCTCCTGTCTAGACGTTGTGGCTGCGGTGTGACGCGCTACTTTGCGATGACGTTACGAATGCTCGCAGGGCTTGTGCGTGAATGACAAAGGCAGGGTTGGGCTCCTCATGTGTTGCTTCTCGGTTCAGCTGGCACCGGCAAGGACAGAAGAGCGGTTCGCGTCTACCGATTCATGGCTTGGAGCAAGAAACGTGGATGAGATTTGTGGCCTGTGGATCGTGATCGTGGTGGTCTAAGGAAGATCTCACCTGGCGCCGCCAGTGGTTCACGAGGCGACGCATGGCGAAGATGCAGCGGAGCTTGAGCGAACAATGGGATTAAGACGTCAATGGTGGCCGTTTTTTTTTTTGCTTTTTGTTTTATGATGATTTTCAGCTGTGACTTTGGTTATTTTGGTTAATTTCTATGCTTTGGTTTGGTATATGAGAGGGTTAGGGAATTTTTTATGGTGATGATGATGATTGAATGGCCTGACTTTTGTTTTGGTTCTAGAAGTTGTGGCTTGGAGTTGTTTGGTTGATGGGGATGTGATGGTGAATGGTAATATTACTGGGTTTCACACTTCTGCCTCCGTTAGTATCCTGATTATGATTCTTCTATATTTCTTGATCTTTCCTCATTCTCTGTATTTTGTGTGTGTTCTTGCTGATCTCCATATGTGTCTCTATTTGTGATTTTTGCAGATATGGTAGGTGATTTATGATCTAATTTATAGACTTTTATCCCAAATTGTTGCTGACTTTAGGGATCGAGATTACTGCACATGATTTTTCTTAATTTTTCCTTTGTTTGTTTGGCAATCTTTTCTTTTTCTTGTTCTTTCCTTTTTATTATTTTCTGAAAGAAAATCAAAAGGGAAAATGGTGCCAACAAGCGCACCTTCCCATTTTCTTTTTTTTCTTTTATCTGATGGACCAAGAAGACATGGGTTGAGAAACTGCAATGGGCCGGGTTGGTTTTCAGATTGCAGTAATTACTTCTTCTTTTTTTGGTGAAAAAAATTAGGATAAAATATGGTGTTCACAATTGCCCTCTTTATATTTTTTATTGAAAAATATAAAAACTGTGGCTTTGACATTTTACTATAAAAGACAAGTAAAGACATGAACACATATTTTGTCCAAATGATGCATGATACATGATGGTGATGTTGATGATGATAAGTGTATGATAAAAATGATGAATGCATAGTGACAATGCAAAAAGTTCTAATGGATAATGCTAGATGACCAATGCATGATGACAATAAATGCTTAATGAAATAAATGCTTAATGACAATGTGAAATGATGTAGTGAATGATGCTAGATGATTTCATGAAAAGATGGATGCATGATGACAATGCTCTAATAAATGATGCCAGATAACCTCATGATGGATGCATACTCCTAAATGTCAAGCAATTAGAAAATTATGTGAAAACTAAATGCATGTGAAATGTAAGAACATGTGAGAACAAATGCATGTAAAAGTGAAATCTGTGAAAGCAAAGGCATGTGAAATGTAAGAACATGTGAGAACAAATGCATGTGAAAGTGAAATCCTAAAAGCAAATGTATGTGAAATGTAAAACATGTGAGAACAAATGCATGTGAAAGTGAAATATGTGAAAGTGAGATCTGAAAGCAAAGTAAAGACATGTGAAATTTAAAATCTGAAAAGTAAAATTATGTGAAAGCATAGTAAAAGTATGTGAAATTTAAATTCTTAGAAGTAAAGGCATGTGAAATTTAAAATCGTGAAAGGTAACCGCATGTGAAAGCAAGTAAAGGCATGTGAAATTTAAAATATGTGAAGTAAAAGCATGTGAAAGCAAAGTAAAGAGTAAAGACATGTGAAATTTAAAATCTATGAAAGTAAAACTTGTGAAAAGTAGAGTAAATGCATGTGGAATTTAAAGACATGTGAAAGTAAATGATCAGGATTGAGATTGCAGTAAAACAATAAAATAAGTGATTGGTTTACCTAAAGAAGTGATTGGGATCAGATAAAAGTAAATGATTGGATCGAGATGAAAATAAATGATGATAATGCAAAGAGTAAATGATAGGATCGTGATACTGCAATAAAGTAAATGATGTAATAATTCAAGAAAGTAAATGATGTGATAATCCCTGAAGAAGTAAATGATGTGATAGTGTAGAGAAGTGAATGATGTGATAACTGCAAAAAGGAAAATGGTGTGATAATTGTGCAAAAGAAAAATGATGTGATAGTGCTGAAAAGTGAATGATGTGATAAGTGCTAAGGAAAATGATGTGATAATTGTGAAAAAGGAAAATGATGTAATGGTATGGGAAGTACATGATGCAATGGTACGGAAATTACATGATGTGATCAATATGATAAAAGAAAGTGTTTGAAATTGAATGGATGCTCAATGAATTATATGAGATGTTTGCTCATGATAGATGATATTTACAAAATAATGCAATGATTCATGTTGTAGAAAAGCATATGTCTAGGGATGATTGAAAAATGTAATAATGATATGATAAATGATATGACTTGTGACCATTATGCCTAGATGATTTGATGATGTAAATGATAAATGTCCTAACATGATGAGATAATTTACAAATTTGCCATTAAAAATGTTGATAGATATGAGTATAATGAATGTCCTAGATGATTTGATGCTAAGAAAATGTATGACCTTCTATCATAAGACAACCTTGCACATGATGAATGACGATGAAACATAGATGATTTAATGCCGAGAGATTTGCCCAAGTTGAAGATCTTTATCTATCCCAAGATGAGCCAATTTGAGAATAGTTTACTTTATAATTCTTCCTTTTCTCTCTTTTTCCCTTTTTTTTGTGTTTCCAATTTCCCATTATTCTATTTTTCATTTTCCTAACTTTATCATGCTTTGGACTTTGGTTCTTTTATCAATTTTGCCCCGACATCTTTGGTTTCCAATTGAGTAAGCCTCTCTCTCTCTCTCTCTCACATTTTTTTTTCTTGCTCTTTATTTTTTGCCAAGACCACCCTTTCAGGTTTCGATCAAGTGAATTGTTCGTTTTCTTATTTTCTTTGGATTTTTCTTTCATTTTTTTTTTTTTTTTTTTGTTCTTTTGTTTTGTGTTGGCTCTAATTCTTGTCAAGAATTGTCCTCTTTCGGGTTTTTGAACTAGCAAGCTCCTTTTTGAACTAGACATTGACTTGACTTCTTGATGTCTTGATTATGCATGATAAGGATTTGATATAAGGATATATATATATATATATATATATATATATATAGAGAGAGAGAGAGAGAGAGAGAGAGAAAGAAAGAAGAAAGAGAGATGAGATATGGGCTAAAATGGAAGGATTGAGATGAAAATGCGTGATATTTACAAGGTAAGAATAAGGTGTGAGGGATGTGCAATGTAGATTTTATTTGATTACCCATTTTATCGATTGCTTGGCTACTTTGAACTAGACTTCATGATCAAGATTAGAATCCATTGTTGTGCTACAAATATGTCTTGGATTGTTAACTCTTCATTTTGTGAGGATGACTCTGTTTGATCAACGATCTGTAGCGAATTGCTCCAGCTCTACATTGTTCATTAGCTCCTTTTCACCTAATTAAGTCACACATTTCCCAGATTGTACTTTTGAGTTTTCAATCTAGTTTGGCACTCATTAAGGCTTTTCAATCTAGCGGCTTTTTCCCTTTTTCTTCTTCTTCTTCTTTTTTTTCTTTTTGGCCTTAAATTTTTCCTGATTTTTTTTTGAGTTTCTTATCTATGAGCCTTTTCTTTCATTTTTTTTGGAACACCTTCTCTTTTTTTTTTTTGACCAGCTTTGCTAGTTTTTTGCCTAGATGGATCTTCAGATGTGTGACTTTTTTGGAGCTTACGACGATGTCAAGGCGTTTAAGATGAAAATTTCCTCCTTTGTTATGTTTGTCCTTGGATACGGTGCTGATCACCTTTAATGCTTTGCATATTGCGGCTTTTTCCTATCAATAATTAAAAATTGCCCCATTTGATGATTGAAGCTTAGAGTGTTTGGGATTAACATTTTACTCTTTGATTATTGGCGCTTGACCATTTTCCATGAAGTCTAGCACCTAAAAATATTATTTGCATAGCTTTTACCCTCATCAAGATCATGATTGTTCATATTCATTGTAACACAAGAATTAATTGATGAGTTGTCAAAATTATCTGCAAGGGGTGGAAATGTTTGGAAGAAAAGATGATTTTGAAGAGTGGGAGAAAGAAGGAAGAATGTGTAGATAAAAAAGATGAAGACAATGTGTTAGAAGAAACATGAGCAATCATTTCATCATTTCAAAAAAATCAAGATGATTTAAGGCCATAGAAAGCAGTGCAATTTATTGCTCAAGTTCAAGTCAAGTCATGATTCTTATCCTTATTTCCTATATTTCTTCCTCAAAAGGAAAACCATTTCACCTCTTCCAAAGCTACAATGAACCCTATCAATGTCAAGGCTCAAGGCCAGGAATGACTTATTCAAATATGCTCTTCAGGGTTCCAGAATTACTTCCTTCCTTGCCTTATCCTCTTTTATTTATTTTTTTTGTGTCCCCATTTCTCTCTTTCCTTTTCCCTTCTCCTTTTTGATTTGCTTATTATTCTCAAACACAACTTGGATCAAACAAAATTTCTCTTGGATGAGTAATGTCTAGGCAAATGATGCATTTTTTTTAGTAAAATGAAATGCTATTTATGTGATGCATGACTTCATGCATATTACATGAAGTTTTTTTTTTTTTTTTTGTGTATGTATGTATGCTATGCCGTTGGATGATTTGAAGAAGATATTTGTTTTTTAGCTTATTGGTGCATGTTATCATGTGTGGAACAAAAATACAAACTAGGGAATGGATAGATGAGAGATGGGGAATAATGTTGAAATGTATTTTTTTTAATGGATGAAGTTTATGCTTGAAAGGAGATGTATGAATGAATACATGCCAAATATTTTTTTTTCTTTTTTGATGTGGACTTGTAGTTAAAAAGGAAAGAAAAAAAGATATATGAATGCATGAAATGAATGTCAAATGAATTCTTTTTTTTCTTTTGGATGATATCAATGTGATGAGAATGTGTGCATGGATGAGTGGTAAGGTGAACTACACATGTTGTGCATGAGTAATGTGAGAAAAGAATGCATGCCATGTATGCATTAAATAGAATGTGTGTGGAATGAGACATAATGTATGACATATTTACAAGTTTTTTCTTTTTTTTTAAATGGAAAATGTATCTGATGTTGGAAAAGATAATGAATGAGTGAGATATCAGGAAATTGGTGCTCCTTTGTGTCTTAAAGTGTGATACATAGAAGACGGAGATGTTGAGCCACTAAGTTCATTCTATTAGTGCTTGGGAGAGGCTCAAGCTTTTCTAAAGTGAACATATGTCACGAATCCCAACTTGGGAACATGGTCTACACGTGAGGAATCTCATCTCTATGTAAGCCTCGTGACCTTTGAGTCTTCTATATGCATAATTTAATAAAATCCAGTTCAAAAAAACATAATTTCATCTCTAATATAAAATCTCTAGCTCTTTGGAAATCAAATCATTATAAATACTTTTAATCAAGCTCTAGATATATATCTCTAATACAAAACATGAGTTGCTCTCTTAATACCAAATAAACCATAGAAATCATAATTATGAAAATACAAAACATGCATTATTTTAATGGTCTGGACCCTGCCCACAAAGTATACTTGAGTACTTATCTCTTACAATATACCAAAAAATTGAACTTCACTTTGAAGCCTAGCCTCATTATGGAAGAATCTCGCCTTAGGGAGGAGGGTGGATGAGAAGGAACCGTAGCAGCGAGCGCAATCTGGAATAGAAGAAGGAATAATTGGGTGAAATCATATTCATAAATGTAAATAATATAGTTTCTAAAGTCTATGTTCTTTGAAATATAAACAACAGGACTCTAAGAAGAAAAACAAATTCTTAGTTATGCATGTTAAACATGGCATAACAAATCTCTAAATTCGGGCACCTAACTAGGTCCCATTCCTGATATCTTTGGCCTTGTGGGTGACTTGTATATGAGGTTAATGTTTAAAAATAACTTCCTTTAATTTAATCCTGTTTCCTCTATAATTACTATATATTCTCTAAATCATATTAATATTATTCTAAACTATATCATATACTTATTCTTTACTATGGAAATTATTATAATATTTTACAAATCTCTAAATATAATCATTTCCATACTTTAGTTCTTTAATAAAAATCACTTTAACAATAATGGTCCCATGAAGTTTTTAGGCAAAAACATATATTTCATGCTATATTCAAAATCATTATCTTAGCTATAGCTTGCAACATCATAGCTATTCATACTTTCATTTCTAATATCATACATGTGTAACACCCTAATATTTAACCCAACATACCTAGGACGTATTAAGATTAATTATTAGTTATTACTTCCTTTTAAACTCGTTTGTAAAATTACTTACGGAAAATATAGGTAAAATTTTTTTTTTTTTAAAACACATAAACCAAAATGCGAGCCGTTGTATACTACCATCACGAACGAAAGTAAGAACATGCAAAGAAATTTAACACACAAATGAAAGCAATAAAGAACACATCCATTCATAGAAGCAAATGCCATAATATATTAGATAACATAGTTTGATACATAGTTGGATACATCAATTGAAATGTAAAAACATAAAGTCATACCCATATAAGAATGGGGAGAGTTGTAGGACATAAAACAAGATAATACATGAACAGAAATAACAGCAAGCAAGATAACAAGGAAGCCCCAAAAGATCAAACCCCAGTGATAGCTACCCATCCCTCAAAACTACTAGTGACGCTCAACCTCATCCCTAGAAGGTATGTACCCAATGAATTAGGCGAGCTCTGGGTGCGTGAAGGGAAAGGGAGGTCACGTGACCTCCTCAACGTGGGCGCATTTCTGGGCGTCGAGCTAGCCTCCGTCTGCGTCATCGTGTCCGCCGTCTCTCCCGATGTCCATGGGAACTGGAGGGCAAATTCCTCCAGATGCTGTGGGAACCTCCACCAACGACCTCTGACCGCTCGAGCGAGGAACATACTCGGGAGTCGGCACCGCGAAGCTGAAGGCGGGCATGACGAGCTCCGCCATCTAGGGGTTGAGTCCTCTCGAAGATCAGATCGTTGCCACAAGGTGAGGAGGAGTTAAACAAAAGCTGGAAGCTTGATGCTGTAACGGCGTCCCATGTATGCAAAAATGTGCATACAGACATTGACCTTCTAAATGATATGACTGATGCTCCGTGTCGTAGTGCACCTCCCAAATCCATATCAATTAAGATCACGAACGACGCCATCAAGATTAAAAAGATCTAAAAAGAAAAAGGAGGAGGGTGAGAATCTTGCTAAAGAATTTTAGTAGGGAAACCTCCTATCCTAATGTCATCGTTTACGTCCCGGAACCTTGGGTTTATTATAAAAGGTGTAACATGCAAAGATTCATTATGAGGTTTTATAAAGTAATTATCCAAGGTCCATGTCTTTTATGATGAATCTTAATGCATGTATGCAGCATAGTAAACATGAATGCATGGACATCTTATGAAATAAACCAATAAAACATGTCATCAATTAATCATCATATAAGTGGCATGTAACTTCTCATGATCAACCTTTCTCTTTCTCAACCTTGTCTCAAATGACATAAGGGTATCAAAAATAGTAACCGCACCCCTAAAACTAGGCTATGAGCTCATACCTCAACTAGTCGTCACTAGTTCTTACTTATCCTCTTGATAAGCGTAACATAATCACAATAATCCGACTCCTAGAGTACGGTATAAGGGACCTAAGGATCACCCATCATGGGACTTTTTCCTTCTTCAAAATGCATCAATTGGTTAAGACCAATGACTTTGTCCGCTTTGGAAGGCTAATGTTGATGCCTCACAAGTTTTACCTTCCCTCACCATAGCAGGTGGAGAAGTACGTCTCAGCCCGCGAACGCATCAATTGGTTAAGACCAGTGACTTTGTCCGCTTTGGATGGTCTCACGACCATACCCCCCACGGGGTTCTTTTTCTCCATTCAGCAGGAAAGAAATGCGTCTCGACATGTCACATTCAAAATCTTTCTTTTCAAAACTTTCTAAGTCCTCAAATTTGATGGTAATTTTACAGATAATGGAACTGAATTTCCTAATTTAGTCATGCCACATAACTCATTCAACTCATGCCATCTCATTCATTGTCTCAATCAATCAAATCTTTAAAAGCCATATAAACATATTCATTCATTTCATCATCATCTTATATCCATATGCATTTCAATCATGCATGCCACATCATCACATTATTAAGTCATAGGTTCACATAATCTTATACACATAACATTAATACTCTCACGTATAATAATAAATACACTCGTTCACTTAGTCACTTACTCACATTATATCTCCTATTAAATGTCTTATGCTTTGACCTTTAGGCTTAAACTTGTGTTTTAATTATCCTAATGCCCATTATAAACCTTTATACACCTAAAGGATCATTACTTGTAATTCTCTCTAATTTTTATGCTTACTAACACTTCCAAACAGCATTGCACAATTTGTTACCATGATTATTATTCAATTATAGGGTTCTAGAATCTACGTCTTTGACCATTTCTAAGTTCCGTCTTCGCCTAAGGCTCTATATTCAATTCCTAAACCAATTATTAGGGATTCCTACACATATCCACTAATTATAAACCATTTTCCTTAAGTTCAATTATGCTGGAACAGAATTTACAATTTTTGTATCTAAGTGTTCTAGAATTCTCATTTTAAGTCCTTTTTAGTTACTTGTTCTTTCCTAACTTCCCAAATTCTGTCCTTGCTTCACTCAAACATAATTTTACACATTTTAACACCATAAAATAGAATTAATACAGTGGCCAAAGGACCAAGGGAGAACCAAAATATAGCTCACATAATCACATAATTTCATGATTTAAATGCATATAAGTTGCTAGTTTTCTCTTGGAACAATTTTAGGAACTCAAAACTCTTTTAGAAACCAATTCATCTCATTAAAATCATATAAATATAGGTGAGGTCAGTAGCTAAATTATTTAGTTCATGAAATAGATTTAAAACATAAAATCTTGTTCATAATATTCTTTAAGTTCACCTAAGCTTAGAAAAATTCCAAGACATAGGCTATGGGCACTTATGATTAGATGAACTCATATCAAGTCCATCATCATCATCACAAGGCCGAAATGGCATTCTTGAAATGCCTCCATTTTCTAAAACTTTATATAAGATACTTGGGCAAGTCTTTGAGCTCTAGAGTATTTAGTGATGACATAAACATAAACATGCTATGCACTTTATTTTACTCTTCATTATAAAGTAAAGTGAGAGCATAAAATAAATATGAGATGCAACCTCATTATTATCTTTAAAGATTAAGTGATGACTTGAAATATAAACATGAAATGCAAGCTTGGAAATTTAAACATGATAATGCAAGTTCATTTATTTATTCTTGAGAGCTTAGTGATGGCATCAAAATAAACATGATATGCAAGGCATAAACTTAAACATGAATGCAACTTTTTTATCTTAACTAGAGCTCTTACAAGACTTTAAGGAACATCATAACCTTAACCCAATATGTATCTTAACAACATAAAGTGAGCTTTAGAGTTCTTAGCACCAAGTCTTCAAAGAAGTCTTTGGTTTGAACTTCATCATCAAGCTCAAGAAAATGGACTAAAAAATAAACTCAACACTTATCTAAACAAACATAAAAAGAACTACCATATTCTTCATTTTATTGCTCATGGGCTTCAATCTAGAGTAAACTCTTAGAACGACGACCAACTTTAAGGTTGGCAAGGGTAAGCTTAGAGCTCTTTGAAAACATAGGATTAATTTTCTTAACAAAACTTTAGTGATCTACTTAACATTTTTATCAAACTTTGTTCAAACAAAGAAATGGAAATCAAAATCATAGGAAGAAAAGGAAGGAAAATCAAAATCTTGTACAAGGAAAAAGAAAAGAAAACTAAGCATGTATGGTCCAAGACCAAGTTTTTCAAGCTTTAGAGGTTTCTCACATGACAACACAAGACCATTATCTTGAAACCTCATCATCAAGCCAAAGTTTTTCTCATGAAAGGCTCTAAGGCCGAAATGAAAAGGAGGAAAGGAAAAGTTTAAAACCAAGAGAAAACTAGAACTTTTCTTAAAGAAAGCAAGTAAAACTTTGAAAATAAACCCCTACCAAAGGAAGTCTTGAAAGAGATGAAAGAAAGCTTGTTCTTGAATGAAATGAGAAGACAAAATCTTCTCTTGGATGATGATGTGATTTGGCCAAGAGGGATCTCAAGGAAGATGATTTTTCCTTGAAAAGTAAGCTTGGAAATGGAAGGTTTGGTGTTTGAGAGGTGGTTTGAGGTGGGGGAGTGGTGGTTCAAGGTTGTTTGTGGTGGTGGAAAGGTTTCTTTGATGGTGGAGGAAGAAGAACAAGATGAAGAGAATTGAGAGAAAGAGAGGAAATTGCAAGAAAGCTAAACTTGGCAAATGATCTAAAGTGTAACCAAGTTCTCTAAGGCTTGGTATTTATAGAAAATTGAAACAATGGGGCTGCCAAGTGGAGGAGGAGGCCGACGGTTTCTCAAGGCCATGGGGGAGGAAAATATCTTCAAAAACTTGTCATTCAAAGGCATGGTTAAAGGTATGCTAGGTATGGGCAAGACATGGCTTAAGGCATGGTCTTTGGAGTGAAATAAATCAACATGTGACACATTTCCAAGGGTATGCATTCGGCCAGATTCAAAGCCAAGGGAGGAAAAGAAATTGTTCATGTAATTGTGGTTTAATGATGTGTTTAGGTGTTTCTTTGATTAAGGTTTTGATTAGGAGTTTGTAAGAAAGTGTTTAGGTGAGGTAATGGTTAATTAAGGTTGTCAAGACTTGATTTAGGGGTGGTCTTGCTAGATTAACAATTTAAAATCATTTCTAGTCAAATGAGGTATAGACACAATTCCTTAATTTAAAGAATTGGAGAGAGAAATTACTATTCAAGATTCCATGACTAGGAATCTTGAATCAAAATGAATTAGAGTTTAACTAAGCAATCTTAGGTTCTAATTAACCTTAATAAATTATTTTGACTCTAGATTAAATATTGAAATAAATTAATCTTTAATTAGAGCCTAATATTGCTTAGGTTTGGTTAATTACATCATTAGGCTCACTTACACTAACACTTCTAGGGGCAAAATGGTAATTTTGCACTAAACTACTCAGGAACTCTCAGCCCGACTACCATCAAAAACCACTCATAAACATCATTCCAAACTTTCTGTTCTGGTTTACCGGCACCTTTACCCACGCGCAAAAAGCTACAGCAGGGTATTTTGGTCATTTTGAGCCGAAAGTTTGGAAAACGAGATTTTCACCTTGGATATCAAATAACAATTATAATCCCCTTCAAACATTGAGTTGACCCATTTGAGGATTGCCGGAAGTTAACTTATCCTTTGAATCCTGGAATAACCTCAGGGCATTTTGGTTATTTGTACCAAAATAGAAAATCGAAGGCGTTACAATATGGTCATGTCATAATTTACTGAAATTAACTCTAATAATCAACATAAGAATCATAGGATCTAAACCCACTCACTTGGACGAGGGTTGATGGTGTCAACACCAAAGAAGCTTCTGGAAGAGGGACTACACCAATATCTATCATAGAGCAATCATAAACTCTAGATTAATTCTTTTAAAACTCGTTAGAGAAATTTATTCTAACTCTAACAAAATTGGGGGAACACTTTCATGAAACCATAATGAGAAAAATAACCGGACTGAAATCAAGATTATGAAGGAGTTAGACATAATCTTAACAACATATACTCACCTTGAGCTTTAGAATGATGGATTTGAGAGAAAGAGAGGAAAAATTGGGAAGGAGAAGGAGAAGGGATGATTCTGTGCATTTTGCTTCTGATTCTCAGGGGGTTTTTAAGGGAATGGGTCTCACTTACCTTTATATACTAATCGTGATAGCGACTGAACCATGCCTCATGGTCCATGCCCACACACTTATGACTTCCTGCCTTTCATACAACAACTTGGGTTCTAGAAGGTCAAAGATTCATGATTTCCATTTGTTAATTTTAAGTTAAATAAGGTAAAATACCTCCCATTTAGCTTCAGAAATATCAAAAAAAAAATCAAAATCCGAACAATTCAAAATCCACATTTTAATTTTAGTTTAAATTTAGGATTTTCAAGATTTTTTAAAATTTGTGAGCTAAATTCGAAACGTTTAAAGGTTTGATAAAATTTATTAAAAAATCACTCTTCAACTCTATTTTCTTCAAGGAACAATTACCGAGACTTTTGATTTCAAGAATATGGTTTTATCATATAGCCCTCCGAGGAGGCACAGATCTAGTACTTAGTGAAATTAAAGGACTTGGCTGTGGTCCGAAGGAAACTCTAAGGCTATAAGAACCTAATTATTGACCTATGTACCTTGAATATCATACCATGATTCAAGAATTGCCCTACCCATAGGAAAGAGACCATGAAGGATCACAAGTAAGGATGAACCTCTTTATATGACTCAATTCATGATACCAGGAACAATCTAGTTGGTGTTCCTCCAAATGCCAAGTGGGCATGAAGCCCTTAGTTACAATGTTGGAACCCACTGAATTCTCAGGTTGCATAAGCTCAAGTATAAAGCCAAATTGTGTGTGAAATGGTGTTGGTGCATTGTGTGTGAAGAATATACCAACCTTTTAAGCCCTATGACCTATAAACATCCTTGAAAAGAAAAAACCAAAATAACACATATATACAAAATTCATCTACCCTAAGGTTTGAGTAACAGAGAATTAACAAGCAAAAGTAGACGATGATGTACAAATAAATAAGGAGAGGAAAATAAAGGGCAAATGTGATGTGAAAGGAAAGATAAATATTATAAAGTTATACTTATTTGCATAATTTACTATAATAGGCTCTAGTATCTTTAGCTCCTTAGTAGAGTTGCCAAACTGTCACAACGTCCCTGAGGGCGCCGGATGGAGAATGACAATCAATTTTAAAAATGGGAAGTTGCCACTAATTTTAATTATGGCTAAATCTGGAAAACTTCTGGTTTGCAAACTGGTCTTTTTAAGAGTTTTGAGACTCTGGAGTTTGATTATGATTAGGTAAATGTGAAAACTTAATCCCACTACACCCCTAATACATCCATATAAATATGGTTACCCTAGAGCTCATTATGCAAATTAATGAACATAACTTTATAACATTTATTTTTCCCCAAAAAGTCACAATCAATTATTTACAAATAAAAAAAGAACAAAAATAAATAAAGAACAAATAGTTGTTGGCTACGCCAATGTATCCTCTGTGCAATGAGGAATTCAAAGCCATTGTCGTTTCTTGTAGAAAAATGATTCGGTTTATAGATTCAAATTAGAAGAAAAAAAGAAGTGTGTTAATTGATTTTAATTTATCCACTTAAAATTTTGGACTTTTCCATTGTAAACTAATTAATTTAGCTCACAAATGGAAACCAATTTTATTTTTCTTCTTGAACACTAATACCTCTAACATACGCACTCCATCTCTCCCAACTTATTTTCACTAAGAAACTCTCTGAATACCCTCGGTAAAATCTTCCAGAAAGTGATAACAAGTTTTAAATAAGAACAAGCCAATTTAAAGAAAAATGTTTTGAAAGACAACTAATGGCTATATTGAGTTTTTGTAAGATTAAACATGTTCTATTATTTAGCATATCTAAGACTTAATCAAATGAGGATATATTTTACTTTGATGTGCAAACATTTTTTTATCTCATGATAAGAGATAGGAGTTAAAAGGAATAAAATTATACCTTTATTCAAGCTTAAAATAACTAATGATTGGAAGAAGAAATTAACATTGCAAGAAACCAAGATTTGAGACTTTAGAAAGTAGCACTTTAATATCAAGTACGTTTAGCAATGAAGATATCAAGCAATCTCTAGAACCAAGTGTTACACTATCTTCTAGTGAGCATAATCGCAATTCCTTCATCATCATAAAGCTTATATTGAAGACTTGAAGATCAAATAATCATTCAAGGTGCCGTTATCACCAGAAAGCTCACTCACTATGGAGCGTTGAACATTGCTAAAAAATTAAAGGAGGAAATTGAAATTTTGAAATTCAAAATTTAAAGTCAAATTTAGTTTCAAACTAGTGGGTCATCTCTTCAGCCAACTTGGTCAACAACCTTAGCTTCTAGAAGAAGAGTTCAAAAATCACGATTTTGAGAAAGTAAGAGTAATTTCTGAAGTAACATCAAGAAAACCTCATCTCACAATTCCTTCTGAAAAGCCCTTACAACGGACATGCTACTCTTCTAGATTGTTTTCCAGACACAAAGGGATGATCGACATGTTCACTTGGAGATCTCAAATTAAGGGCAATGGTCACAA